>JAGDQO010000081.1:0-35234 GCA_018342035.1 Solanum appendiculatum
TGTTGAAGTCGTGCACGTGAACACAGCGTTGGAACGTCTTCTGAAATCGGATGTGAAATATCATTTTGTGCTCGACATTGGCAATACATTGAACAAGAAATGAGAATATTTACGTCCAATGGTCTCGCAGTGTTTCTTTGCTTAGATTACATTATTTTCAGAGATGATTAATTAAATGTGTTTCTTTCACTTATTAAAATAGAAAAAGAAAGTAACATTTTACAGTAGATATCAATGGAGACTACGCTTTTTCAGTAGAACTTGATGGTTGGGGAGAAATTATTTGAGCTCGAGCGTTGGAGCTACATTGGATTCCGAGGCTTCTTTCATCCACCTGTTTTGGAAAAGTTATCTGCAATTTATCTATTTGTCAGAAAATGGAAAACGTGATTATATTTCAAAACGAAATATAAAAAGAATGAATTTTTTCATTCCCAAGTTGTTTCTCAGAAAACATATTGTTCCCAGTTTGTTGTGCCAAAGTAATAGAAAATCAGAATAAAAGTTGTTTTGACAAAGAAATCGAAAATCAGGATAAAAGTTGTTAGAACCATTTAGAGGAGAATCAAACTCACTGCTCATTGCCAATAGGGGAAAGAATGAGAAGAAATAATTTATATATAAACAGAGAACACAAATTCATGAGGTATATACCTAGCTATATTTAATCTACTTGTGACCTTAGTTTCTTTTAAGAGGAGCAACTGGCCTCTTCATAACTGCTCTTCCTTATCCCAATGTGAAGCTCAGCTTCATCTTTATACAACAAACGAACTCCAAATTCATTTATTTGTCCAGAATCATTCCTTTCTTCAGGGGAATATAACCTAACTCGGCCATGTTCATTTATTTCTCCGCAATCATTCCTTTCTTGAGGGGAATATAACCTAATGCACCCATGTTCATTTATTTCTCCGCAATCATTCCTTTCTTGAGGGGAATATAACGTAATGCACCCATAGTCATTTGGTGTTTTTCCATTTGCTTTAGATGCATCCCATAAGCCACCAAGAGTTACCAAGAAAAAATGAATATCAGATTTATCAGGATATGGTGAATGGTTGGATAAGGCAAGTTTCTGGGTCGACGACATCCCATCATCACATAAGGGAATCAAATGAGCTGTGATGGCATCAATAAATTTGCCAGAATAACATACAGCAAATCCCAAGAACTTATCCGATACATACCAATTCTCAGGCAAATTGACTGATACACTTGTACCAGTTCCCTGATGGTGGAACCAACTTGGGATATTCTCCGCCGAACTCAAAAACACTCTTAGTGACGGGGAATCTGAAGCAGAGGTGTCATGCTGCAATGAGGAGATATTCTGAAACAACGAATTACAGAATGAATCATTGCTCCAATCTGCATATATTGTATTTAATTGGTGTGGAAATTCTGGCAGCTGTGTAAGCCTCTTGCAATCTGATAAACCCAAGGATTGAAGAGCAACAAGCTGGGCTATGCTTTGAGGCAAATGCTCAAAATTATTTCCATTGAGATACAACCCTTCCAAAGAGGATATGGATCCAATGTCTTCCGGAAGTCCTCCATCTATTAAATTGCAGTAACTGAGATCCAGATATTCCAATGAGAGTAACCCTTCATTCACCTGATCAGGGAACACAAAGTACACTCTATCTTCTGGTTTTTGTTTATCAAAAGTCAAGAATTTAAGCTTGTTCAACCGGACAATGGAAGATGGAGGTCGTGAGATTAGAGTATAGCTGGCATGAAGCTCCTCCAAGTTTTCTAAATCACCAATCTCTTCTGGCAAGCTTTCAAGTTTTGAGCAAGATGACACAAATAGCTTCACCAAACCTTTCAACTTACAAATGCTGCTTGGAAGAGATACAAGGTTTTTCATGCCTATCAAATACAGCACTGTAAGATGAGCTTGCAGATGAATGATAGATAATGGCACTTCCCTTATAGCAGAGTATGACATCCTAATCTTTAACTCCGACTTCATTATTCCAAGGAATTCTGGAAATTTCTCTAAACTTCTGCAGCAATCTAGATCCAGAGATTCAAGAGATTCCAAATTAACAGATGGAAACCTCTCAAGGCTTCTACACTGAGACAAATTTAACTCAATGAGTTTTCTGGAACATCTCAAGGAATGGTGAACCTCTTCAAGATTCGTACAATTCCATAGATCCAAATACTCCAAATTTGGCATCCCACTGAAATCTGGTGTTATCTTCAAGTTTTTGGAGCCCCGTAGATTTAAGCTCCGAAGAGACGGCAATTGCTGCTATTCATAATACAGAAAGAATGATGAAAAATGAGTAAAAGTAGTAAACACATTTTTTAGATTGTGAAATTAGAAATTGTTTATTTTACATTATATGGAAATTACATGCTCAAAAACTAAATAAAACTCATGTTTTGTTAGTATTATAAATAAAAGGTAAAATATCTAAAAAAAAGACCTTAACCTTAGCATGTTTTATGTGGTGCACATTTAAATATTGCAATTGTACTCTAAAGTGTCCCTTGTATTTGACTATTTGTTACTCTATTTTAGTCGGTCTAAAAAAGAATGACACGTTTCTATATTAAGTAACAATTTAACTTCAAAATATTATTTTACCTTTAATAGAATAATTTATAGCCACACAAATGTCTATCACTTATTTTAGACCACAAATTTCAAAAGTCTTCATTTCTTTCTTAAACTTCGTGCCGAGTCAAATTAACTCATATAAAATGGAACGGAGGAAGTATCATTTACCCTGGTCAATACACTTTTTTAGGCACGTGAGTATACAGAAAAATAGAAAAATTAGCTTCCAAGTGGGATATTTTAAAGGAAACTATTTCTTCTTGCTTCTTCTTGATAGATAGTGTTGAAAAGTGATTCAAAACAAAGTAGGAACACGTAAATTGGGACATGGATAGTTTGGTTGAACTAGTCTTCTGCATTCCGTTAAGTAGTGTCTTAGTGTTGCTGAAATAGTGTTTTTCGTGGGTTATAGGACCTATATTTTAGGATTAGTTGTTTATCTCTTAGCCTATATATTTGGGAATGTTGTTTTTTGTTATTTGATAACTTCAGTTTAAAAAAGAAGTAGAAGTAACGCAGCTTCTCTTAAAAATATTCTCTGCACTTTCCTTGTTTCTCTGATTTTTTGTGTCTTTCTTCTATTTTCTGCCCAACAATTCTTGGTATCAGAGCCAATGGCAAGTAACGGCAGTCATTGAGTGTGGCACAACCACTTATTCCTATCTTCAAGGGAGAAAGCTACGAATTCTGGAGTACACGTATGTAAACTATACTCA
Organism: Solanum appendiculatum; assembly: GCA_018342035.1. Lineage (NCBI taxonomy): Eukaryota > Viridiplantae > Streptophyta > Magnoliopsida > Solanales > Solanaceae > Solanum > Solanum appendiculatum. Next base: position 3,292 of record JAGDQO010000081.1, read on the forward strand.
AGTCTCAAGATCTTTTGGACTTTGTAGAGCGTGGATATACAGATCCTGATGAAGAAAATAAGTTGCGAGACAACAAGAAAAAAGATGCTAAGGCGCTGGTATTTATCCAGCAGGCCGTCCACGACAACTTTTTTTCACGTATCGCAACAGCAACCACATCAAAGCAAGCCTGATCCATTTTGCAGAAAGAGTTTCAAGGAGATTCGAAGGTCATTGTGGTGAGACTGCAGTCACTTCGGCGTGACTTTGAAATCTTGATAATGAAAAGTGGTGAGTCTATTGCTAGTTTTCTGTCAAGAGCAATGACAATTGTCAGTCAAATGCGATCCTATGGAGAGAAGGTTACTGATCAGACCATTGTGGAAAAGGTATTGAGAAGCCTGAATCCAAAATTTGATCACAGAGTGGCTTCTATAGAAGAATCTAAGGATCTATCGGTTTTTTCCTTTGATGAACTGATGGGGTCTCTTCAAGCTCATGAGGTGAGAATCAATCGATCAATAGAGAAGAACGAAGAAAAGGCATTCCAAGTGAAAGACACAGCCTCTAAATATGGAGATAATAATGGTCCAACAAGTAGAGGCTGAGGAAGAGGAGGATTTTGCGGTGGTCGAGGTCGTGGTTATGGAAGAGGCAGAGGAAGGAATAATGGGCACATGCAGTCCAATGAGCAAGGCAACACAAAGAATGGCGTCTAATGTCATCATTGCCACCGCTATGGGCATATAAAGGCTGATTGTTGGTTTAAAGACCAGAAAATGAATTTTGCAGCAGAAGAAAATGAGGAAGAGAATTATCTTTTTATGGCTTGCATTGATATAGACCATAAGCCAAGTGATATATGGTTCGTAGATAGTGGTTGTTCAAATCATATGACAAGGGCCAAACCTATGTTTCGGGAGCTTGATGAAAAGCAAAAGAAGAAAGTGCAGCTTGGCAACACAAAAGAGATGCATGTTGAAGGAAAAGGCAAGGTGGTTGTCGACACTAGCCACGACAAAGTAAAAATGTTGGATGATGTTCAATTTGTACCTGATTTAGGATTCAATTTGTTAAAGTGTTGGACAACTAATGACTGGCGGATATTCTCTTTGGTTTGATGATGATGCTTGTGTCATTACAAACAAGAAGTCAGGCAAAGAGTTTCGCATCACCAAGACACCAAACAATATGTTTCCGCTGGACGTTTCTAATATGGAAATTTTTGCTCTTGCTGCAAGTGCAAAGGACGACTCGAAGCTATGGCATTTTAGGTACGGTCATCTCAACATAAAGGGCCTGAAATTGCTATGTGATAAAGGTATGGTTCTTGGACTACCGAAAATTAGCTCTCTTGATTTGTGTGAAGGGTGCATTTACGGGAAACAAACCAGGAAATCTTTTCATGTTGGAAAAGCATGGAGAGCTTCTAAATGTTTAGAATTAATACATGCTGACTTATGTGGTCCTATGCAGACTAAGTCCTTAGGTGGGAGTCGTTATTTCTTATTGTTTACTGACGATTATAGTCGCATGAGTTGGGTGTATTTTCTGGAGAACAAGTCAGAAACATTTGAAAATTTTCAGAAATTTAAAGCTTTGGTGGAAAACCAAAGTAGTTGCAGTATCAAAGTTCTTCGCACAGATAGAGGAAGAGAGTTCGTGTCTAACGAATTCAATTTGTTTTGTGAAAAAAATGGTATCCATAGGGAGTTAACAACTCCTTATACTCCGGAGGAGAATGGTGTCGCTGAACGGAAGAACCGAACCATTGTGGAGATGACAAGAAGCATGTTGCGAGCAAAGGAACTCTCAAATCAGTTCTGGGCAGAAGCTGTGGCAGCATCTATTTACTTGCTGAATGTTTCACCAACAAAAGCTGGTATGAATAAAACTCCTTATGAAGCTTGGCATTGCAGGAGACCAAATGTAAGTCATTTACGAGTTTTTGGGTGTGTTGCTTATGCGTTGGTAAACTCACAAGCTCGTCAAAAGATTGATGAGAAATCTGAAAAATGCATTTTTGTTGGCTATTGTACTCAATCCAAAGCATATAGATTGTATAACCCTCTTAATGGCAAGATCTCAGTTAGAAGGGATGTAATGTTTGATGAAAATGCAAGTTGGGAATGTAGTAAAAAGTTGGTCCGACAAGAGATTCCTATGCCTCTTGGAATCACTGAAGAAGAAGAAAAAGAGTCAAGCCCTGCAAGTTCACTTTCAGGTTCTTCTATGGAGTTACAAACTTCACCAATTTCAGCAACTCATGAAGAATCTTCAGATGGGATAGTTCCATTAAGAAGATCAACAAGGCCTAAAATGCCAAATCCCAAGTATGCTAATAACCTTTATGCGAATTGTCAATTTGCTCTTTCTGTTTCAGATCCCTTAAATTATGAAGAAGCTGCAGAAAAGGAAGAATGGCAGAAAGCATTGGTGAAGGAAATGAAATCCATTGAAAAGAATGGAACATGGGAAATGATGGAGTTACCAAAAGGGAAAAACGCAATTGGTTTGAAGTGGGTGTTTAAAACAAAATTTGCCGCAGATGGTAGCCTACAAAAGCACAAAGCTCGTCTTGTGGCAAAAGGCTATGCACAGCAGTATGGTGTTGATTTTGAAGAAACATTTTCTCCAGTAGCTCGATTTGAAACAGTGAGGCTAGTTCTAGCACTGGCTGCACAGTTGAAATGTCCAGTTTACCAATTTGATGTCAAGTCGGCATTCCTCAATGGAGACTTACAAGAAGAAGTCTATGTAACTCAACCTGAAGGTTTCATACAGGAAGGCAATGAAACAAAGGTGTTTAAGCTGAAAAAGGCATTGTATGGCTTGAAGCAAGCCCCTCGAGCGTGGTATAGCAAGATCGATGGTTAGTTCCAGAGAAATGGATACATGAGAAGTGAGAATGTACCCACCTTATATGTGAAGAAGGAAGGTAATGATTTCATCATTGTATGCCTTTATGTTGATGATATCATTTACACTAGTTCTTCTAATTTTCTTGTGGATAATTTCAAGTCTCAAATGATGAATGAGTTTGAGATGTCGGATATGGGGTTATTGCATTATTTTCTGGGCCTTGAATTACACCAACCGAGGATGGAATATTTCTTTTACAAAGGAAATATGGTAGAGACCTTCTCAATAAATTTGGTATGCTCAATTGCAAGCCTGCGGCTACACCAATGAATATAAATGAAAAATTACAGCAGGTGAATGAAGAAGAGTTAGCAGATGCAAGGAGGTTCAGAAGCTTGGTTGGAGGTCTAATATATTTGACGCACACAAGACCCGATATTGCATTTTCTGTTGGTGTTGTTTCAAGGTTTATGCAGCAACCTTCAAAGGTACATTATGGAGCAGCAAAGAGAATCTTGCGGTACATTGCTGGAACTTTGGACTATGGCATTTGGTACTCAAATACCAATAATTTCAGATTGTGCGGGTACACAGATAGCGATTATGGAAGTTCATTGGATCATAGACGAAGTGTTTCAGCAAATGTTTTCACTCTAGGCTTAGGTGCGGTGACTTGGAGTTCAAAGAAGCAAGCTACAGCTACATTGTCAACCTCAGAAGCTGAGTATATTGGAGCAACTTCAGCAGCTTGTCAAGCCGTCTAGCTAAGAAGAGTGTTAGCAGATCTTCAGCAAGTGCAGAGGGGAGCAACGGAGATATTTTGTGACAGTAAGGCAACGATCTCCATGACCAAGAACCCAACATTCCATAGCAGGACAAAGCATATTGATATTCGTTATCATTTTATTCGTTATTTGGTAGCAAAGGAGGAAATATTGTTGGAGTATTGCACGACGCAAGACCAGCTGGCAGATGTACTGACCAAGGTTTTATCAAAAGAGAAATTCTGCTATTTCAGAGGATTATTTGGTGTCTGTAGTTTTGAATCAAGGGAGATAGTTGAAAAGTGATTCAAAACAAAGTAGGAACACGTAAATTGGGACATGGATAGTTTGGTTGAACTAGTCTTCTGCATTCTGTTAAGTAGTGTCTTAGTGTTGCTGAAATAGTGTTTTTAGTGGGTTATAGGACCTATATTTTAGGATTAGTTGTTTATCTCTTAGCCTATATATTTGGGCATGTTGTTTTTTGTTATTTGATAACTTCAGTTTAAAAAAGAAGTAGAAGTAACGCAGCTTCTCTTAAAAATATTCTCTGCACTTTCCATTTTGTGTAACAACCGATTTGGTGTGATCGCGTCGTTATATTAATATTTTCTTCTCTTTTCGTCTTTACTTATATATTATTTAATAATTCTATTCTATCCATTACCCTACCTTTTCATAGTAGCTCTACCCCATACCCTAGTTTTCTCGTAGATTTATCATAAAATTATGGATATCTAACATTATGTAACGACAGAGAACGATATAATCTATTCGTTGTATTTAATAAAATAATATAGTACGATACAATACAACACAAAATAGTACAATCCGAGAAAATAGTTGTTTAGAATGAACTCCTTCAACAAGTAGCCACTACCAAAAAATATGGGTAATTTGCGGAGGTTGGAAATTCAATTCGCAGAGGTTAAAAACTGCTATTATAGTAATGATATGAGAACAACCCACAATAATATAAAATACTATAATTTGAGTTTATGGAATTAATAATTAATTTCATTTAAACACGAGAATTAATCATAATTCTAGGACAAGACATGATAGAGAGTATCTCAAACAGAACAATACCTTTATTTCATTCCATAAATGATGCAACGAAGTCCCCTGGAGATCAAGATAAACAAGTCTTCTGGGATTAAAATTTTGTGGCAATAACTTCCAAGGATATTCATGCCAGACAAACCAACACAAGTTATTGGACAGGTACTCAATGGAACCATCATGGCAATTGGAGTCTGACCAAGAGGAGGAGCTCAGTAACCTATAATAGTTCACCTGATGATGTATGGATAATATCCTAAGCCTTTTCATATTTTCCATTGCCTCTTTTCTAAAGCATGATTTTTGAATGTAAGTACACCAGATTGCTTCTACTGTCATGGTCCCCTGGTAAAAATATCATGAGCCACAAATTATAACTTCACATGCCATATAAAATTATTGCGCTTGAAGTTCTTGAAAAGTTACCATTACAAAAAATTAGGGTACAATAATAGTTAGGTCTTTGTCAAGAAATATGTCAGCTCAAGAGAAATGCTCTGTGTAATTAATTCTAATTTCTAATGATACATTTTTATAACTCTAGCGTAAGTTAGTCTCCCTAATTGCATTAGGTTGAGTATAACTCTTGTGTGTGTGTGAATACACTCACTGCACTGCGTATGTAATCACTCAATAAATTAAATGAATACAACAACAAAGCTTCACTCATTAAAAAATAATTAATGATCAAGTAAATTTTGGACCAAGGATTAAACGGCTACTAAACTAATTCATGACTTGATAACATAAGATAAACGAATTTTGATATATGAAAACTAAAAATTGAAAATTATTGCAGTATTTAGCCTACTTACAGTATTGTTGACCATCACATCTTCTAAATCGTCACTGTTCCATAGTCTGCTAGGTTGTCTGGAATCTTTTTGCATTTTCACTACATATCTACCCATGTCTTGAATTAAGTCATGCATTTGAATTGTATCATATATAGAGATGAACACAAGAGATTTCTCAATTAGACCATGCAATCTGATATGAGCGCCCAAATCATAGCTCTCAAGAATTTCAATGGTCTCATCTTTCTTCCTCCCTCTAAAGAAGCATGCTATATCTAGAAATATCGTTTTCTCTTTATCTTGCAACCCTTCAAAACTTATTTTGAGGTTTTTAACAATGTCTGGACTAGATTCTCTCTTTATCATGTCTGCTATTTCTTTCCACATAGTTGTATCTTGATTATGTAAAGAAATCCCCCACAATCTCAACGCTAAAGGAAGGCCTTTAGCATGACTTACTACCTCCAACGCCAGCTCCTTAATATGCTCATCTGGAGCTTCGTCCTTGAAAGCATAATGATTGAACAACTGAAGAGCATCATGTTCGAGTAGTGTAGTCACCTCATGTACTACATTATTCTTCCCTATAATTTGCTTGTTTCTAGCTGTTGCAATAATTCTACTTCCAGGGCCAAACCAACGAATATCCCCTGCTAAATACTCCCAATGATCAATGTCATCAATCACAATTAAAACCTTCATACGATGAAGTCTATGAGCCATCAGACGCTTCCCTTCCTCCTTATTATTCACATATTTTTTGTCTTCCCTTAACAATTCAGAGAGAAGGATATTTTGCAGAGAATGCATTTCATTTGTGTTAGTTTCTTTTACATCCGCAAGGAAACTTGTACCCTGAAAATGAGGTGAGAGTGTATCAAAAACAGCTCTTGCTATAGTCGTTTTACCGACTCCCCCCATTCCCCAGATCCCCAAAATCCGAACATCATCAGTTTCCATCTCTAGTAGGGATTTTACTTTCTCCAAATGAGTATCTATTCCCACAATATCTTGCAAATAAGATGAACAAGTCTAGCATAATTAGGAAGAAACATCGTCAACAAGTTCCCCAATACAATCTGCTTCAATCCTACAAAAGTAAGAACAAGAAGTACTTCACACTGTAAGTGCATAATCATAAACACATAAATCAAACTCCTCAAAACATAGTCAACAATTGAGTAATTAAATTGATATAAATATATAAAATCAACACAAGTGACTAGCAATTTAATATCCTTGGATGACAACAAAAGTTATTCACTCGTTAGAAATAGATAAATTTATGTGTTTTTTACTCACTTGTCATGAATATTACAACCTTTTCGATCCGCGGCATTACTTAGAGCAGTTCTCCATCCTTTCACCTTCTGCATTCCTTCAATATCATTTTGATACTTCGATTCGTGTTTGTCAAAGGCTTCTGCAAAGCTCTTCATTTGCTTCCGAACTTCTGATGGATACACATCATAGAAGACTGGTATGACTATTTGTCCATTTTCTTCCTTGCATTCCATGATCTTCACTAATTCATTCAAGCACCACCTCGATGTAGCGTAATTCTTTGAGAAAACGATTATTGCAACTTGAGACTCTTCAATAGCTTTCAAGAGTTCTTCTGGGATGGAATCACCATTCTCTAGTCTTTTATCATCTTGAAAGGTGAATATTTCCCTGCTTTTTAAACGTTCGTACAAATGACCCGTAAATGTTCTCCGTGTGTCGGCACGTCTAAAACTTAGAAATACATCGTACTTTCATCGAGGACAGTATTGTGAATCACTTGCAAAAGAAGAAGATGTCATGGATATTGTTGATCTGAAAAAAGAGAACACAACATTGTGTGGTAATTATAAGATGAAGAGATAGAAAGAAAATGAAAGAGAAATGTTTCTCTGAATTATTAATGCTATACTCCACTTGTCATAAGAATTATTGGTGTGTGTGTGGGGTGGGGGGTCCTTTTAGCAGACGACTTGACTTCAAAAACACTATGGTCATACTTGAATCAATTTTTAGGAAAATTATTTATTGAAATTGTAAAATATGTTAATTCAACAACTGTAATTAATTAAAGAAGAGATCAAGTTGATCGGATGGTAATCATCCTTCACTTTCGATCAATGGCGGAACCAAGAATTGTATAAGGGGGTTAAAAAATATAGAGAAGTAAATACATAAAGAAGCCAAGAGGATTCAACATCAACTATATCATATCATCATATATCATATATTATAATAAAAGTAGGAAGGTTTTGAGTTCAAAGTTGGATTACGAAAATGCCCTTCTCTAATTTTTTTAATTAAAAAATATATTTTACTAACTTCTAAAATCAAATCAATAATGACAATTACACTAGAACAAATACATGATTAGATGTTACAGCTTATCATTTTCCACTTTTTAATGAGTGTTAATTGTTAACCCTTTTAGATTTAAAGCCCATGAAATATTGAATAATTCTTTTGTCCATTATATTAAGAACATTTAAGTATAAAAATATAAATATACATTCTATAAACATAATAAATAAATAAAAGTTAGTAATAAAAAAATAGAAGAATGGGAGATGTATAGTCGTAGTAAGTGAAAAGGCAAACCAATTGACTTCCCTCATATATTTTATATTCATTTGAGTTGATTATGAAATAGATGGCTTTTCTTTTTCGTTTTCAATACATTCTTAGTAGCTACTTATGTTCTTCATTCTTCATCTATTAGTGAAAAATTAGGAGGAAAATTTATTAACAATTTTTTTGGTTCCATTTTGTCAACACAACCATATTCATCTACAAAATAAGGTATTTATCTTTTTCCTCTGTTATTTTTGCATTAATTCATAACTTTTGAGGTACACAGTTTCTCTCTCTATAAATTGGACATAAAAGGTTAGTTCACTACACTATTGTGTTTTATCATCATATAATTCGTATGTAATTTTTTATTTATTGGTTATTCTTTCTAATTCAGTTTAATTAATATATTGTTTTGTTTAACTTTTTCATTTGTATGATATGATGACATGTATATTTTATTGTTTTTCACGTTAATTGGGTTGATATTACAAATGTTTTTATACATGAGATAGGCTTATATAAATTGTATACGATCATAGAGGTCAAACGTGCAATGCACGTTCCCAGGACTAGTGTGTGTGTATATATATATATATATATACACTAGTTTAGATTACGTGCAATGCATGTGTATGTCATGAAAATATAAAAAATTGCATATAAAAATAATAAAGAATAGATTATAATAGATGCATAATCTATTTATAATACACAATAATTTATTTTTATATACATTTATTATTAAATATAGAGGTATGTGGATTATTTTTTAATACAAATTAAAAAATTATTGTCCAATATAAATTAAAAAATTATTGTCCATTATATGCATATTACATTGGAGTTTCCAAGCTATTTCCTTCTTACTTCTGGAACGCTACATTTTATTGCTTTTGACTGATTATTTATCTTCAATGCAATGAATTCACAATTATATTTCTATGATATTATCTTACAATTTCTAATAAAAAAGGCCCACAGTTTGTTATGTAAAGTTTCATTTATGTCGTTCTAGTTAGATTTTTTAATAAATTCGATCTATTTTTTACTGAGATATAATATTTTGATCCAAAGTTGAGTTCTAATGGATATCAATAAAGTAGGTATGCTATTTATGGTTCAAATTTTATCAGAGGCAATAACTCATAGGTGATTTAGTCTCTTTTGCCAATATCTTGATGAAAAAATCGAGATGATAATATGTAAATGTAACTTTCTTGTAAGCTAGCCTTGTTCCTTCCTCATCATTACCAATAATGATTATGTAACAAAAGTTGTTGGTGCTGAAACTTGCAATGTTTGTCATAAAGTCCACGAAATGCCGATAAGGCGATAGAAATGGATTGGGTAACTAGCCCATTTTTATGATCTCCTAAAGCCAAATTGGTTTCAGAATGCTGGCACAAAATTCATGACAAATCGATATGACTTAATGTTATTTTAAATTTAGCTATCACGTTGGATAACTCCAAAATCATATTAGATCAGCATGATTTCAACTTTTCACTAATTGTACCTCATTTAAATTTATTGCATTTTTTTCTTTCGTTCGCTCCTTATGTTCCAATAATTAGCAAATTTACATCTGAAAATTAAAAATTCTGTGTGACTTTTTTTATCATATGAATAAGTAATATTCCATCAAAATTAAAGGGCATGCTGATATACCCTTCAACTTTATCATTTAGAGCTGATATACCCCTCATACAAAAGTGGCTCATATATACATAAAAAGTGTCTCACATATATCTCTACTGTTACAAAAGTGACTCGCATATACTCTTTTACGTGTGAATGGAGAAAGACAAAAAAAAAAGAAAAAAATTAAAACTATTTTTTCACGTTTATATCGTAATTTATTTTTTTTATCTGCAAGAAAATTGGGTGTCTGATAAATTTTACAAGAAAGTAAGTGAAAAATAAATTTGACATCAAAATAATAAATTCAAATTATATGTTGAGTCAAAGAAGTCAAACAAAAAAACATGTGTGAGTATATTAAATATACCCCTACACGATTTTTTTAATAAAAAATTAAAAGAATATTTAAAATATTTTTTTCCACTTTGTTAGAGGAAAAAGGTATATGTGAATAATTTATGTAACAATAGGGGTATATATGAACCATTTTATAATGATGGCGTATCCCTCCTCCAATAAAACATTATCGAGATAGGCAAAAGATATGTGAAAGTTGTAAGTTTTTCTATTCCATAAAACATTCATAATCGTAAAAAAGAAAAGGTTCTCTATTGACGGGTATCTTTATTTCACATTCTTTTTTATTCATAAAACCTATACCTATAGAATTTGATTATCGAAAGAAATACGAGTGTAATAAGAGCATCCGTTGACAAAAGGATCACCCTAAGATGATCATCTCGTGGCTATTGAGAACGAATGAAATCAGATGGTTCTATTTCTCAATCTTTCTGATTTCCTGAAACACAAGCGGATCGGAACAATAGAACTAATAATAGAATAAACAGAGACAAAAGCAAATATTTGAGAACTCCGGAAAGGAGAATAAACCTCTCTAAGGGAAGAAGACCTAGCCCAGCTTTCTTTCCGAGCCATCAATAACTGCCGATCTCTAAATGACAAAGTTGAGGAGTATATCAGACCTTTTCTCAAACCTCTTTGACCTTCTGAATGCTATGATAAATGAATGTAACCTTCTAGCTTTGCCAGCAAGATGAATAATTAAAAAAAGAAGAGAATTCAATATCATAATTTAATGTTTCGATAGCAAAAGATATACATGTTCATCTCCATTGACAACTCTGATTCTAATTCTCTATTATGTCACACAACTCCAACTCCAACTCCAACTCCGACTCCAGTGGAAATAGTTCCCTTTGCTCCGCTAGCTTTGTGATGTGAGGCCACTTACTAATAGTTCCCTTTGCTCCGTTAGCAAATGTTAAGATGATGTGATTTTATTTCATAGTGAAACGTGGTATTCTGGTGTAAGAGAGGTGTCGTGTTACCTTTACTAATATATAATAGAACGGATTATTGCATACACAAGTTCTTTCACGAATCTCTTTCTCAGGCAGAGGAAACATGTGCCCTTCATATGGAGTGTTACGCGAAACTCCAAGTTTGCACTGCTTACAGTAAAACATAGACGTTACTTATTGCTTTCATAAAGATTGAATTCAACAAGCTAGGCAACAGACAGCTCCTTAGATTTCAGTAGTTAAATGTAATTAAATACTGAGAGTTGTGCACTCCTTACTGTATCGTTGCAGCTCGATGAGTCCCTTCTCTGTTGACAACATCCACGACTCCAACGATATTCAAGACCTTCATATACATAATTTTTTGTCAGATTAAATATATAATAAGAACTTCTGAGCAAGTCAATCTTGTGACAAAAGAAAATGATGATTTGTATGACCTAATCTAATGTTACATTAGCAACTTTAAAATCTCCAGGCATACTCCATACAGACATTTTCCCTCTCTCATTTTCTCCCTTGAAGATCGGATCGAATGAGGAGTCAATTAAGAACTGCTCTATATGCTATGACTAATCTTGTTGCTTCAGATTCACATTTTCCTTCAAAAGAAGTATAAGAGAACTGAAAGAGAACACGAGGGAGACGAACCTCAACTTCACTCCATGCTGCCTCTTTGAGAGAGCATCAAAATGAAGTAGTAGTAAGTTTTAAAGCCATGGATCAGTTGCTACCTTTGGGAAATACACTTTGCCTTTTCTCTGTGAACTTATAACACCTACGAATGATAACCCGGTGAAATCTTTATATTGGTTGGGTACATCTACAGAAAGACGAAATTCAAATAGAATGAATTATTACATACCCAAGTTCTTTCATGAATCTCTCTCTCGGGCAAAGAGTCGAGTTGTTTTGTTACAAACAGAGGAAAAATGTGCCCTTCACAGGCAGAATCACCGGTTTTGTCTCTGTTTCCCAGTCTGCTCTGCATAAGTAATCAAAATATAGTTGATAAGACCACAGGTAATCGCATATTCCTAATCCAAAACGATCACAACATGTCTAATCATGAATTAGCGCAATTCGTCTTTGAGCAAAGGTCTTAAAAATCTAGCATTCAATGTTTAGAAAGAAATCAAAAATGTCATGAGTCATTATCTCTACCACAGAAAGTGGATTTGCTGTCATTTATCTCATGTAATAGACAAGTTAATACAAAGACTTGTTGGTTATTATACGACATTTTTCTGTATTTGGGAACTCTTTAATACGACATTCTTTACTTTTTAGTCTGTTCCAGAATAATACAACACTTTTCTGTATTTGGGAACTGTTTTAACTTTAAAAGTATCCTACCAGCAAGCTTCACTTGTCGTTTTCACCTTAGCTAGCTTTCACAAAGGACCATATATACATGAACTTGAATTGTTACAAATCCTAATTTTGAGCATATTTCTTATTCATCCATAATGCAATGCAACTCCTGCATTTAGGGAAAGCAGAAGATTTCTCTATTATGTCACACAACTACAATTCTGAGATTACAAATAAACAAAAAAATAACTACCTCTTTTGTTGCTCTAAACTCAGTCCATTGAACTACTTAATCCACGTGCTGGATTGATCATTTTCAGTATTTAACTCCTGCTTCCACCATGTAACATTTTATGGTAGATATCAATGGAGACTATGCTTCTTCAGTAGAACTTGATGGTGGGGGAGAAGTTGTTTGAGCTCGAGTGATGGAGCTACATTGGATTCCGAGGCTTCTTTTATCCACCTGTTTTGGCAAAGTTATCTTACCATTCATCTGCAATTTGTTTTTCGGGTCATCTATTTGCCAGAAAATGGAAAACGTGATTATATTTCGAAATGAAATTTAAAAAGAAAGAATTTTTGCATACCCAAGTTCTTTCACGAGTCCCTTTCTCAGAAAACATGTTTCCTTCATAGGCAGTATCCCCAAAGTAGAGCATCTTCCCAGTTTGTTCTGCCAAACTAAACCAAAATTAGAATAAAACTTGTTAGAACATCCAATCATGAATTAGTGCATTAAGTGGAGAATCAAACTCACTGACGATATGTACATCACCCATTGCCAATAGGGGAAAGAATGAGAAGAAATCATTTATATACAAAGAGAGAACACAATTTCATTACCAGCTAGGGAAAAAAAGAAATTCCTGAGGTATATACCTATATTTGATCTAAAATCCCGGGCTTGTGGGAAAGAGCTGCAATATTATTGAAGAGACTGGCACTTGTACTTGTGACCTTTGTTTCTTAGAAGAGGAGCAACTGGTCTCTTCATGATATTCATTTCAACTCCTCCTTATCCCAATGCAAAGGTCAGATTCATCTTTATACAACAAACGAACTCCAAAAGCCTTCAATTCTCCAAAAAATAAACTAATAATCTCATAGTCATTTGGCATTTTTCCATTTGCATTAGATGCCTCCCATAAGCCAGCAAGAGGTATCAAGAAAAAATGAATAACACATTCTGCAGAACATTTTGAATGGTTGGATAAGGCAAGTTTCTGGGTCATCCCATCATCACATAAGGGAATCAAGTGAGCTGTGATGTCAATTAATTTGCCAGAGTAACATACTGCAAATCCCAAGAACTTATCCGATACATACCAATTCTCAGGCAATGCGACTGATACACTTGTATCCATTCCCTGATGGTGGAACCAACTTGGGATATGGTTTGCCCAACTCGTAAACACTCTTAGTGACAAGGAATGTGAATCAGAGATGTCATGCTGCAATGATGAGATATTCTGAAACAACGAATTACAGATCCAATCATTGCTCCAATCTGCTTCTATTGTATCTAATTGCTGTGGAAATTCTGGCAGCTGTGTAAGCTTCTTGCAATCTGATAAGTTCAAGGATCGAAGAGAACCAAGCTGGACTATGCTTCGAGGCAAATACTCAAAATTATTTCCACTGAGATTCAACTCTTTCAAAGAGGATACAATGTCTTCGAGAAGTCCTCCGTCTATTAAATTGCAGTAACTGAGATACAAAGTATCCAAGTATTGCATCCACATGAAACCTGGCAGCTCTTTGAGCCTCTTGCAATTTGATAAGTACAAGTATCGAAGAGCACTAAGTTGGGCTATGCTTCGAGGCAAATACTCAAAATTATTTCCACAGAGATTCAAATTTTTCAAAGAGGATAAGGATCCAATGTCTTCCGGAAGTCCTCCATCTTTTAAATTGCAGTTACTGAGATCGAGTTCTTCCAATGAGAGTAACCCTTCATTCACCTGGGGGAACACAAAGTACACTCCATCTTCTAATTCTTCTTTTGCAAAAGTCAATAATTTAAGCTTGTTCAACCGGACGATGGAAGACGGAGGTCGTGAGATTAGAGTATAACTGGCATCAAGCAGCTCCAAGTTTTCTAAATCCCCTATCTCTTCTGGCAAGCTTTCAAGTTTTGAGCAGTGCGACATGTTTAGTTTTACCAAACCTTTCAACTTACAAATGCTGTTTGGAAGAGAAACAAGGCTTGTACAATAAGACAAATCTAACTCAATGAGATTTCTGGAACATCCCAGGGAATGGTGAACCTCTTCAAGACTCCTACATCCACAAAGATCCAAATACTCCAAATTTGGCATCCTCGTGAAATCTGGTGTTCTCTTCAGGCTTCTAGAGCAACTTAGATCCAGCCATCGTAGAGACGGCGATTCCTGCTATTCAAAACACAAAAAGAATGATCAACGAAAATGAGTAAATTAGTAAACGAGATTTTTAGATTATGTCTCAACATGTCGAATTAGAAATTGTTTATTTTACTTTATATGGAAATTACATGCTCGACATTGAGTGTGGAAAGGAGTGTGAAAACATCTTTTTGTTTCTGTGTATTATAACTTCTCTTTTTTAGAAAAATATGTATATAAAACTCCTTTACTTTTAGTAAAATAGATTTTTTAGCCCAAGTAATGGAGCTTGTTATCTCCTGTATTCAGATTAGCAAACCAGAAATAATAAAAGATGAAAAGAATAAGAAAAGAACTATCCGAGTCCACAAAACCCACTGTGTCCTTAAGAAATTTAATCCCCTCAAGTACCCGAGGTTGTAGATTAATTCCTCCCAAGATAAAACGGATTTAATCATTAAAGAAATAGCGGTACCTCAAACTTTGATAATTTCAACGAACTCAAAAAGACAGCAACGAATCACACATAGACTCTATTTTGTTTTGTAAGAAAATATATGCAAAAGAAGGAAAAAAAATTCATTCTTAAAAATGAGAGAAAGCCTCTCTATTTATAGCCAACAAAGGGTAGTATGAAAAGGTGTTAATTGTGCCTTATCGGAAAGGTCACAACTCATTGGAAAAGGGACAACCTTTCATGAAAGGTCACAACCCTTTGGAAAAGGCACAACCTTTCGAACGGTCACAACCCTTTAGAAAAGACACAACCTTTCGTAAAGGTCACAACCCTTCGGTAAAGTCACAACCCTTCAGGAGAGTCACAACTCTTCATTTTCTATTCACACCTTTAAAACCCAACAGTTTAAGTCTGCATTTAATAAACGTATCAAGTTTAGAAGAGCTTTTAGTATCATGCCTAAATACAAAGTAATGTTAAATTTATTTAGAAATGATATAAAAAATTGTTGCTAGAGAGAGAACAAATTAAAGTGTTAATTTCAGATGCAATATATGAAATTTGTTATTATCCAAAAAAAAATAGTTGTTTAGAATGAACTCTTTCAATAAGTATTCACTACCAAAAAAATTGCAAAGGTTAGAAATGCAATTCGCAGAAAACCTCTGCTATTATAGTAATTTGAGTTTATGGAATAACTTATTTCATTTAAAAACAAAAATCATAATTCTAGGACAAGGCAAAATAGAAAGTATCTCGAATAAAACGGTACCTTTGTTTCATTCCATAAATGATGCAACGAACTCCCGTAGAGATCAAGATGAACAAGCCTTCTGGGATTAAAATTTTCTGGCAATAACTTCCAAGGATATTCATGCCAGACAAAATAACCCAAGTTGTTGGACAGGTACTCAATAGAGCCATTGAGAGTATCTTGTAAATTACATTGAAATAAATAACTCCTGTGCATGCGTAATATCCTAAGCCTTTGCATATTTTTGATTGCCTCTTTGCTAAAGCATAGTTTTTCAGAAGAATTAAACCAGATTGCTTCCACTGACATGGTCCCCTATAAAAAGATCATAACTTCACATGTCGTGTACAATTCACTTCAATATCATTATTTTCTTACTCTACCCCCAAATGCTAATTTTTGACATATTTATTATTGCACTTGAAGTTCTTGAAGAGCCAGCACCATTAAACAAACTTTAAGGTACAAATATTAGTTAGGTATTTCTTGCGAAATGTGTCGCTTAAGAGAAATGGTTTGTGCAATTAATTCTATCTTTTAATGATACATTTTTTGACAAGTTTATTAGACTCAAGTTAAAAAGTTTTTCATGCTCGGTAAAACTAATCATATAGTAACTGAAACAGTGCCAATAGTTGTCATTTTTAAATGGGAAATAATCAATGATCAAGTGAATTGGTAAGGTAAGTTTTGGCCCTCCTTAATTTAATTTTTTCATTTGTGAAATCTTACTAATAAAAAATAAATGGGTGATATTAGCTTTTAAAAAATAATTGATTAAATTAGTACGTACAAAATATCATATAAATTTCAATTTAATTCAAAGAATGATATTAGATTAAATATATTAAGTGGCTATTAAACTAATTCATTACTTATTAACATGAGATAAACAAACTAGGTAGTGTTAATTTGAAATAGTTACTTGACAAATTAAAGCAATCATACATTTTCCAACTGAAGTAAACAACTTAAATGACTTGTGCGTGAGTATATGAAGCTAGAGGAACAGATAATTGGAATTTGAATACTATTGCATTGTTTAGCTTACTTACCATATTATCCATCATCACATCTTTGAAATCTTCAACATTCCATAGTCTGCTAGGTTTTCCGGAATCTTTTTGCATTTTCACTATGTATTTGCCCATATCTTCAATCAAGTCATGCATGTCAATCCTACCATCATATTTGGAGATGAATACAAGAGATTTGTCAATTAGGACATCCAATCCGTGTTCAGCTCCAAAACCACAACTCTCCAGGATTTCCATGACTTCATTTCTGTAATGCCCACGGAAGAAACATGCGATATCTAGAAATATCTTTTGCTCTTCGGCCTCCAACCCATCAAAACTTATTTTGAGTTTTTCAACAATTTCTGAATTAGAGTTTTTCTTTATTTGGTCGACAGTTCTTCTCCACTGAATTAGGCCTTTCTTATGCAGCAAAGAACCCCACAACTTGAGGGCTAAAGGAAGGCCTTTAGCGTGATTTACTACCTCCAACGATAACTCCTTAAAACACTCATCTGGAACTTCTTTTTTGAAAGCATGCTGATTGAACAATTGCATAGCTTCATGATCAGGTAGTGTAGGCACTTCGTATATTGCATCATCCTTCTCTATCAACTGTCTATTTCTAGTTGTTACAATAACTCTGCTACCATTACCAAACCAACCAACATCACCTGCTAAATACTCCAAATGATCACCATGATCTATGTCATCAAGCACAATTAGCACCTTCATAGAACAAAGTCTGCTCTGAATCATGCACTTCCCATCATACTCATTATAGACGTAGTCATTTTTTTTTCTTAACAGTTCAGAGAGAAGGGTATTTTGTAAGGAATGCAGTTGATTCTGTTTTGCATTTTCTTTAACATTCGCAAGAAAACAAGCAGCTTTAAATTGATGAGATAGAGTATCAAAGATGGCCTTTGCTATTGTTGTTTTACCGATTCCGCCTATTCCCCAGATTCCTACAATCCGAACATCATTGATTTCTATTTGAAGTAGGGATTGTATTTTCACTAAATGAGCATTTATTCCCACAACATTTTGCAAAAAAGATGAACGAGCACTCTTGCAAAATTTGGAAGAGATGTGGTCGACGATCTGCTGAATTTTCTCTGATTCAATCCTACATAAATAAGTGATTGATTGTAGACAATGCGAGGAAGTCAAGTATTAGAAAGTATTTTCATATTTTTAATGTTCAAGAGCATATTAAATAGGAAACATTACAGTTCAGGGTAATAGAAACATATTGTTATTTTTTTCTTTAAAAGCAATTATGTGTTTTCAACTCACCCGCCACGAATATCATATCCTTTTAGATTTGCGGCAGCAGTTAGGGTAGTTCTCCATCCTTGCACCTTTTGCATCCCCTCAACCTCATCCTTATACCTCGATTCATGTTTGGCAAATGCTTCTGCAAAGCTCTCATTTTGGTATCGAACATGTGATGGATCCACATCATAGAACATCGGTATGACTGTTTGTCCATTTTCTTCCGCTTTGCATTCCATGATCTTCACTAGTTCATTCAAGCACCACCTCGATGTAGCATAATTCTTTGAGAAAATGACAAGGGCAACTTGAGATTCTTCAATAGCTTTCAAGAGTTCTTCTGGGATGGAATCGCCTTGCTCTAGCCTTTTATCATCTTGAAAGGTGAATATTCCCCTGCTTTTCAGACCTTCGTACAAGTGACTCGTAAATGTTTTACGGGTATCTTCACCTCTAAAACTTAGAAAGACATCATACTTCCATCGAGGACAGTATTGTGAATCACTAGCAAAAGAAGAAGATGCCATGGATTCGGTTAATTTGTTGAAATTTGAGAAGAAAGATAAGAACTGTGTGGATAGATAGAATTGATGACATTTGAGACAAAGTTATATATTATTATATACAGGACAACAAATATGAAAAGTTGGGGTCTGCTCCAATTGTATTGAATTATTGCCATGGGGTCCACAGTAATATGAACACAATAGGAAGCTGCAAAGAAAGATAATACCTTGAAATATCTCAGTTAATTCTACATTTCTATTCCATATCTTGTACTTTCATAGGTGTTTGACTTGATTCAGATTTGTGTCCAGAAGTCTCATATCGAGGATAAAACACTTTTTAAAAAATGTAGTTAAGTACTTCCTTATCCCAATTTATATGTTTTTCTTTTTAGTCAGTCTAAAAAATGACATATTTTTATATTTAGTAATAATTTAATTTGAAAATGTCAATTTTCTCTTATAAAATAATTTATAGTCACACAAACATCTATCACTTATTTTAAACCACAAGTTTCAAAAATATTTCTTTCTTTTTTCAATTATTGTTTACCCAAGTTCGTTTGCGAATACATAGTTTTTCCTACCATTTTGATGGGTTGTTATCTTCAATCAAAATGAATGATGAAGTCAAGTCTTGTTGTCGGTGACAAAGAAATTACCCTTCTTTTTTCTTTACACCTTTTTCTGGTTCTACTTTTAGTAGTCCGTTGATGTGCATATTACATTGGAGTTTTCAAGATATTTCCTACATTTTATTGCATTTGACTAGTTATTTATCTTCAATGCAATGAAGTCTAGTCTTCGTCGTGCTTTGTCAGTCACAAAGAAATTGCTACGATATTGCCTTACCATTTCAAATAAACAAGTCTCACAATTTGTTAGGTATAGTTTTATTTTATTGCTGTTTTTTTAAGATTGTTTTTATAAATTCAATCTATTTTCGAAGAGAAATATGAAAAGTTTCCAAGAAGATGGGATCTACTTCAATTGAATTGAATTATTGCTATGGGGTCCATAGTAATATGAACACAATGGACAGCTCAAAATATAAGTGGATGAAGCTGCAAAGAAAGACTATACCTTGGAAAATATCTTCGTTGAATCGAATTATTGCGAGTTAATTATACTCGGTATCTTGCACCTGCATGGGGTATGACTTAATTCAGATTCGCGTCAAAATTAAAGTCTCACATTGAGAGTAAAACACCTCCTAACGAAGGCTACTCAATATTCAAGGCTCGAACCCAAAATATTTGGTTAACAATGAAGAAGTAATTATCAATCTACCACAAACATTATTGGTATCCCTCTCTCTTTTCTGCCAATGATAAAGACCCCTTAATTTTTCTACATTTATAGTCTTACATGATATAGGGATCACAACCTTTAATACTTCCTTTTTCTTCTTTGTTTTATCGATAGATTTGTTGCAACCTTGGAACTCAAGGATAATGAGTCTGCCTCCTACTCTTCTCACTAATATATCAAGCTTAGAGATGTGCATTATTTGGGTTAAATTGAAAAATTATTTTTTGTTATTTTTTATTTGTTTTAAGATGAAGAATTTTAATTTTTTGAAATAAAAAATCAAAAAATTATATCGAGAGTCGAAATTAGTAGGTTTTGCCAAAAAATAAAAATACTAGGTTCAGCCGAACGCGTAGTCTCCTAGATGTTATGGCTAACATTGCAAGTTGGAGCACTAGACAATTTTCTTTCTAAAGAGAATTACAAGGTAATTTGCATAAAGAGTAGTTAGTAACAATATGCTTTTTCAAAAGCAAGACTTCTCCGATTCATAAGTTGCTTATACCAAGGATATCAATGGAGATTACGCTTCTTCAGTAGAAACTTGGTAGTGGAGGAGAAATATTCTGGCTCTACATTCCAAAGGAACGATAGTTGCTCGACCACTTGAGCTACATTGGTTCCAAGAGATGTGTCACATCACCTGTACTAAGACAGGAGCTACATATGTTCTTTTGCGAATCAATTTCTCAAGCCAAGAATCTAGTTGTTCTGTGACAAACAGAGGAAATATGTCTCCTTCATAAGCAGTGTCACCTCCAGTTTGCGCCGCAAAAATAATCCAAATCCAAAAAACAGGAACTTGTTAAAAACACTTAAAAGTAATCAAGATATAGATGTTAGTATTACTTTAGGATTTCAACAAGAAACAACAGACACTAAAAAATGTAACAATCAGAGAGCATAAAAAGTGAACTAATAGTAAGTCTGGACTTAACGAGAAGAACTTCAAATGAATCTTTATATACAAATGATAGCTCAGTGAAATCTCTATATACGTGAGGTACCGTATACATCCGGAGGATGACTTGATCAGTGGAACAACTATAATTAATAATGAACTACAACATTAACACCATATACATTTTTTGACATGAAAATAATAAAACAAAGCAAAATCTGAAACTAAGTCAGCAAAAAAAAACCAACAGAATACTGCCTTTCAGTAAGTGAATTATGATGGAGAACCAAGATATGACACAAGTCGCAGGATGTCGTAAGCCATTAACTCTATCACAGCTAGTATTCTGTCATTTATCTTATGTTTTTTATAATGGTAACATAATTTATCTGATAATAAGAAGCAAGAATCAATTGAGCATTTAGGCGCAGACTCTTTCTTGATCAGTCGTGATCCTGAGCAGATGAAGGTGAATATAATAACTTGGACATTCATGATTTAAATTATATCGTTATCATTGAAAAGTGTGATCATCTTATCTGAATGTTTAAACTGTTTGAGAGAGCACTTTTATTTAGTTAGTTGTGTCTTCAACACACCCCTGCCTGATTCATTTTTCATGAGTCAAGCACGTGAAATTCTTTTTTTGACAATGGTGGTGTTGAGGTTTTTGAATGCACGACCTCCACCTGATTTGGTTCTGTGTTGAATTGTGTGACAATCTCATCTAAAAGCTTAAGTTATTATGCCAGTTTAACAAATTAAGCGCGAGAATGGGGGTTAACCTTTTGTTTATTTGTTTTATTTATATACTAACAGGCTGCAATGAACACATTGGATGGGATAATCGACACTGTTTCCGCTGTGCACACTATTCTTCCATTGCTTATTATGTTGTTGAAATCTCATGGTAAGCTTGTTATGCTTGGTGCACCAGAAAAACCGGTGGAGTTGCCTGTGTTTCCGCTACTTATGAGTAAGCATATATAGTTTTCTTTACGCACGATTTCAAATAAAAAAGTTCAAACTAAAGTGGAGTATATATAATGTGGCCCTTCCCGCACATAGTGGAAGCTTAGTGCATAGACAGTCTTTTTTTAGACTAAAGTTCGTGCATATAATGTGGAAAACAGGAAGGAAGCTAGTGGCTGGAAGTTGCATAGGAGGGATGAAAGAGACTCAAGAAATGTTGGATTTCGCGGCAAAGCATAACATAACACCAGATATTGAAGTCGTGCCAATGACAATGTGAACACCGCGTTGGAATGTCTTCTGAAATCGGACGTAAAATATCGTTTCATGCTCGACATTGGCAATACATTGAACAAGAAATGAGAATAGGGGGAGTTCAATTATCTAGAAGTGTTTCTTTGCTTAGATTACATTATTTTCAGAGATGATTAATTGAATGTGTTTCTTGCACGTATTAAAATAGAAAAAAATTGCAACATTTTACCGTAGATATCAACGGAGACTATGCAACTTCAGTAGAACTTGATGGTTGGGGAGAAATTATTTGAGCTCGAGCATTGGAGCTACATTGGATTCTGAAGCTTCTTTCATCCATCTGCAATTTGTTTTTCGGGTTATCTATTTGTCAGGAAATAGAAAATGTGATTATATTTCGAAATGATGAATTTTTGCATACCCAAGTTGTTTATCAGAAAAGATATTCCCTTCATAGGCAGTGTATTTTGTAGTTCCATGACTTCTTTCATTCACCTGTTTTGACACTACTTTCTTGCTTCACGCACATTCATCTGCAAATGGTTTTTGAAAGGTACTCGTCAGCAAAGGCAAAGCTGTGAATTCATTTCATTGTGAAACTAGGTATTCTGATCCAAAAGAGCTGCCACTCACAGATTCCAAAGTTCTTTCGCGAATCTCTTTCTCACCACAAGAATCTATTTATGTACAAACAGAGGAAATATGTGTCGTTCGTATGCAGTTTTGTTCTCAAATACCATATTCCCAATTGCACTGCAAAAACACTTAGAAGTAATCGAGATATAGATGTTAGTATTACTTTATCAAGATCGATTTCAACAAGAAACAACAGACAGTAGGATAAAAAAGAACATGCATTCTTAATTAGAAACGATCACATCACACATAGTTGTGAATGCAATTATGTTATCCAATCCTGAGAGTTGTGCAAATGTGTAATGTTACTTGCTATATCTTTGCCCTAGTCGGATTCCTACATACAGTGGCTATAGCTCAGACAAAACCCTCACGTTTGGAGGTTACTCCGACATGGTGGTATCTGATGAGCATTTTGTAGTACGTTGGCCTGAAAACTTGTCGATGGATGCTGCTCCCCTGTTATGTGCTGGAATTACTACTTATAGTCCTTTGAAATATTTTGGACTCGATAAGCCTGGAATGCACATTGAGGTTTTTGAATGAAGATCCTGCGTTGAAGTGTGTGACAATCTCATCTAAAAGCTAAAGTTTGTTAAAGAAAGAACTTTTGAGTTAAATAATTATGCGAGTTCAACAATTTAAACAGGATAACGGAGGCTAACCTTTTGTTTATTCATTTTATATACGAACAGGCTGCAATGAACACATTGGATGGGATCATTGACACTGTTTCCGCGGTGCACCCTATTCTTCCATTGCTTATGTTATTGAAATCTCATGGTAAGCTTGTTAGGGTTGGTGCACCAGAAAAACCGGTGGAGTTGCCCGTGTTTCCTCTACTTATGGGTAAGCAAATGCAAGATTTCAAATAATAAAGTTCAGACTGAAGTATTTATAATGTGGTCCTTCCTGGGATTCCGCGTATAGCAGAAGCTTAGTGCATCAGGGTGTCTTTTTTTAGACTAAAGTTTGTGCATATAATGTGGAAAACAGGAAGGAAGCTAGTGTCTGGAAGTTGCATAGGAGGGATGAAAGAGACTCAAGAAATGTTGGATTTCGCATCAAAGCATAACATAACACCAGATGTTGAAGTCGTGCCAATGCACTACGTGAACACACCGTTGGAACGTCTTCTGAAATCGGACGTGAAATATCGTTTCGTGCTTGACATTGACAATACATTGAACAAGAAATAAGAATATTAGTAGGGGAGGATTTACGTCCAATGGTCTAGCAGTGTTTCTTTGCTTAGATTACATTATATTCAGAGATGATTAATTAAATGTGTTTCTTGCACTTATTAAAATAGAAAAAAAATGTAACATTTTACCGTAGATATCAACGGAGACTATGCAACTTCAGTAGAACTTGATGGTTGGGGAGAAATTATTCGAGCTAGAACGTTGGAGCTAGATTGGATTCCAAAGCTTCTTTCATTCATCTGCAATTTGTTTTTAGGGTTATCTATTTGTCAGGAAATGGAAAATGTGATTATATTTCGAAATGAATGAATTTTTGCATACCCAAGTTGTTTCTCAGAAAACATGTTCCCTTCATAGGCAGTGTCCCCAAACTCACTGCTGATGTGTACATCACCTATTGCCAATATGGGAAAGAATGAGAAGAAATAATTTATTTATAAAAAGAGACAAATTCATGAGGTATATACCTATATTTAATCTACTTGTGAACTTTGTTTCTTAGAAGAGGAGCAACTGGCCTCATCTTCATATCTGCTCTTCCTTATCCTAATGCAAAGCTCAGCATCATCTTTATACCACAAACAAACTCCAAATTTCTTCTTTTCACCAGAAACTAAACTAATGCACCCATAGTCATTTGGTGTTTTTCCATTTGCATTAGATGCAACCCATAAGCCACCAAGAGGTACCAACAAAAAATTAATATTCCATTGATCAGAATATTTTGAATGGTTGGATAAGGAAAGTTTCTGGGTCATCGACGACATCCCATCATCACATAAGGGAATCAAATGAGCTGTGATGTCAATTAATTTGCCAGAGTAACATACAGCAAATCCCAAGAACTTATCTGATACATACCAATTCTCAGGCAAATTGACTGATACACTTGCTCCCATTCCCTGATGGTGGAACCAACTTGGGATATTCTTTGACAAACTCTTTGCCCTACTTGTAAACACTCTTAGTGACAAGGAATGTGAAACAGAGGTGTCATGCTGCAATGAAGAGATATTCTGAAACAACGAATTACAGATCCAATCATTGCTCCAATCTGCTTCTACTGTATCTAATTGCTGTGGAAATTCTGGCAGCTGTGTAAGCCTCTTGCAATCTGATAAGTTCAATAATCGAAGAGCACCAAATTGGGCTATGCTTCGAGGCAAATGCTCAAAATTATTTCCTCTGAGATTCAACCTTTTCAAAGAGGATAAGGATCCAATGTCTTCCGGAAGTCCTCCATCTATTATATTGCAGTAACTGAGATCCAGATATTCCAATGAGCGTAACCCTTCATTCACGTGAGGGAACACAAAGAACACTCCATCTTCTGATTCTTCTTTTGCAAAAGTCAAGAATTTAAGCTTGTTCAACCGGACTATGGAGACGGAGGTTGTGAGATTAGAGTACATCTGGCAAGAAGCTTCTCCAACTTTTCTAGATCACCAATCTCTTCTGGCAAGCTTTCAAGTTTTAAGCAGTATGACACATCCAGCTTCACCAACAATTTTAACTTACAAATGCTGCTTGGAAGAGATACAAGGTTTTCCATGGTACTCAAATGTAGGTCTGTAAGAAGAGGTTGGTCATCAAAGATAAATAATGGCAGTTCCCTTATCCCAGAGAATAACATCTTAATCTCTAACCCCGGCTCCTTTTTTCCGAGGAATTCTGGAAATATCTATAAACGTATGCAGTAATCTAGATTCAGAGATTGAAGAGATTTCACACTAACAAATGGAAACCTCTCAAGGCTTTCACACTTAACCAAATTTAACTTAATGAGTTTTTTGGAACATCCCAGGGAGTGGTGAACCTCTTCAAGACTACTACATTTCTCTAGATTCAAATACTCCAAATTTGGCATCCCCATGAAATCTGGTGTTCTCTTCAGGCATTTGGAGCCACTCAGATCTAATATCCGTAGAAACCGCAATTCTTGCTATCAAAACACAGAAAGAATGATGAAGAATGAGTAAATAAAACCTTAACATGTTTTATTTGGTGCACATTTAAATATTGTAATTGTACTCTGAAGTGTCCCCTATACTTGACTATCTGTTCTCATTTACCCATGTGAGTGTATAGAAAAATTAGCTTTCAAGTAGGATATTTTAAAGTAAACTATTTCTTCTTGATAGAATGAATACACATTTAACCAAATTTTTATTATTATTATTCTGTAGTTGTAATGGCTATTTGTTTCAATTGTGTTTTTATTTTGTTTGGGATCAAATTTATAGCCAAAAACAATGGCCGAACAGAAAAGTTGTGCCAAAATAATAGAGTTCCAACAACATATCTCTATTTGTTTCTTCTTTAGTTGCTATCACTATTCATTTTAAGTGTGTACCATACCTTCGCTTTTCTTGGAAAAATATGTATATAAAATTCCTTTACTTTTAGTAAACTAGATTTTTTTGCCCAAGTAATGGAGTTTAGGTCTGCATTTAATAAACGTACCAAGTTTAGAAGAGTTTTTAGTAGAGAAAATTTTAGAAATAGCAAACATAATAGACATAATAAGACTCTATAGCTATAATTTCGATAATTGCGCTCTATAGCTATAGTTCGATTTGCTATGGAGGCTGCGATTTGTATATTTCGCTTGCTAATATACAAATAGGGTAAATTTATACAAATTATGTATTTATACATTAAGAAACTTTTCAGAACTCCATTTGTATATTTCGCTTGACAATATACAAACAGAGTAATTTATTATGAATTTTTAATAAATCCTATACAAATAGCTAGGGTAAGCATATATAAAATTCTGGATTTATACAAATCAGAAACCGAATTATACAAATTCTCGATTTATATAGCTTAGGCGAATTATACAAATCAGACGAATAGTAAGATTGGGCAAAACTATAGTTGTGAATTAGAATTTCCCTAAACACTTGCTATGTCATTTAATATGGTTTAAATGTTTGCTATTCTGTACAATTTTCCCTTTTTTAGTAGCATGCCTAAATACAAAGTAATGTTAAATTTATTTTAAAATGATATATAAATTGTTGCCAAAGAGAAAACAAAGTGTTAAATTCATATGCAATGTATGAAATCCATTATCATCCAAGAAAATAGTTATTTAGAATGAACTCCTTCAATAAGTATTCACTACTAGAAAAGTGGGTAATTTGCGAAGGTTTATAGTAATAATATGAGAACAACCCAAAATAATATAAAAATACATTAATTTGAGTTTATGGAATTAATAACTTATTTCATTTAAACACAAATAAAAAGTATCTCAAAAGAACAGTACCTTTGTTTCATTCCATAAATGATGCAACGAACTCCACCGGAGGTCAAGATGAACAAGCCTTTTGGGATTAAATTTTTTTGGTAATAACTTCCACGGATAATCATGCCAGGCAAACCAACGTAAGTTATTGGACAGGTACTCAATGGAGTCATCATGGTAATTGGAGTCCGACGAAGAGGAGGAATATTTGTTCCCATTATATATGCCTAATATCCTAAGCCTTTTCATATTTTTCATTGCATCTTTGCTAAAGCATAGTTTTTCAGAATAATTAAACCAAATTGCTTCCATTGTCGAGGTCCCCTGCAAAAAGATCATGAACCAACAAATCATAAGTAAATTGATGAGATAAGTTTTGACCTACCCTTAGCTTTATTTTTTCATTTGAGAATTTTTATTAATAAAATTTGAATTAGTACGTACAAAATATCGCATTAAGTGGCTATTAGACTTATTTTTTTCTACTTATTAACATAAGATGAACAAATAAACTAGGTAATGTTAATTTGAAATGGCTACTTGATGAATTAGCCACGTAGGAAATTAAATGAACTTTGGAATATGAATACTATATATTGCATTGCTTAGTATACTTACCGTATTGTCCTCCATCACTTCTTTAAAATCTTCAACATCCCATAGTCTGCTACGTTCACCTCCATATTTTTGCATTTTCGCTATGTATTTACCCATATCTTGTATTAAGTCATGCATTTCAATCCTACCATCATATTTGGAGATGAATACAAGAGATTTGTCAATTAGGACATCCAATCCGTGTTCAGCTCCAAAATCACAACTCTCCAGGATTTCCATCACTTCATTTCTTACATGTCCACGGAAGAAACATGCGATATCTAGAAATATCTCTTGCTCTGCGGCCTCCAACCCATCATAACTTATTTTGAGTTTTTCAACAGTTTCTAAATTAGAGTTTTTCTTTATCTGGTCGACAGTTCTTTTCCACTGAGTTAGACCTTTCTTATGCAGCAAAGAACCCCACACCTTGAGGGCTAAAGGAAGGCCTTACTACCTCCAACGATAAGTCCTTAAAACACTCATTTGGAACTTCTTTTTTAAAAGCATGCTTCTTGAACAATTGCATAGCTTCATGATCAGGTAGTGTAGGCACTTCATATATTGCATTATCCTTCTCTATCAAATGCTTATTTCTAGTTGTTACAATAACTCTGCTGCCATTACCGAACCAACCAACATCACCTGCTAAATACTCAAAATGATCACCATGATCTATGTCATCAAGCACAATTAGCACCTTCATAGAACAAAGCCTCCTCTGAATCATGCACTTCCCATCATACTTATTATAGACGTAATCATTTTTTTGTCTTAACAGTTCAGAGAGAAGGATATTTTGTAAGGAATGCAGTTGATTCTTTCTTGCATTTTCTTTAACATTCGCAAGAAAACAAGCAGCTCTAAATTGATGAGATAGAGTATCAAAGATGGCCTTTGCTATTGTCGTTTTACCGACTCCGCCTATTCCCCAGATCCCTAAAAACCGAACATCATTGATTCCTATCTGAAGTCGGGATTTTAGTTTCTCTAAATGAGCATTTATTCCCACAACATCTGGCAGAAAAGATAAAGAATGAATACTCTTGCAACATTTGAAAGAAATGTGGTTGACGATCAGCTGAATTTTTTCTGATTCAATCCTACATAAATAAGAAGATTGATTGTAGACAATGTGAGGAAGTCAAGTATTTTATATTTTTAATGTTCAGGAGCGTATTGAATAGGAAACATTATAGTTCAGGGAAATAGAAACATATTGTAATTTTTTTTTTCTTTAAAAGCAATTGTGTGTTTTCAACTCACCCGCCACGAATATCATATCCTTTTAGATTTGCGGCAGCAGTTAGGGCAGTTCTCCATCCTTGCACCTATTGCATCCCCTCAACCTCATACTTATACCTCGATTCATGTTTGGCAAATGCTTTTGCAAAGCTCTCATTTTGGTATCGAACATGTGATGGATCCACATCATAGAAGATCGGTATGACTGTTTGTCCATTTTCTTCCTCTTTGCATTCCATGATCTTCACTAGTTCATTCAAGCACCACCTCGATGTAGCATAATTCTTTGAGAAAATGACAAGGGCAACTTGAGACTCTTCAATAGCTTTCAAGAGTTCTTGTGGGATGGAATCGCCTTGCTCTAGCCTTTTATCATCTTGGAAGGTGAATATTCCCCTGCTTTTCAGACCTTCGTACAAGTGACCAGTAAATGTTTTACGGGTATCTTCACCTCTAAAACTTAGAAAGACATCGTACTTCCATCGAGGACAGTATTGTGAATCACTAGCAAAAGAAGAAGATGCCATGGATTCGGTTAATTTGTTGAAATTTGAGAAGAAAGATAAGAACTGTGTGGATAGATAGAATTGATGTCATTTGGGGCAAAGTTATTATATATAGGACAACAAATATGAAAAGTTTCCAGGAAGATGGGGTCTACTCCAATGGTATTGAATTATTGCTATTGGGTCCACAATAATATGAATATAAGTGGATGAAGCCGCAACGAAAGACTACCTTGGAAAATATCTCATGAATCAAATTATTGTGAGTTAGTTCTACTCGGTATTTCGTACCCACATAGGGGCTTGACTTAATTTAGATTCGTGTCGGAAAATCTTACATTGAGGATAAAACACTTCTTAACAAAGGCTACTCAATATTTAGCTAAGGATAAAAAAGTAATTATAACTCTACCATAATCATTGTTGGTATCCCTCTTTCTTTTCAGCCAAAGAAAAAAGACCCCTAATTTTTCTACATGTGTAGTCTTAAACTATGACTCAGCGACATATTTAAACTTAATTAGGGTTCTTAAAATGT
Organism: Solanum appendiculatum; assembly: GCA_018342035.1. NCBI lineage: Eukaryota > Viridiplantae > Streptophyta > Magnoliopsida > Solanales > Solanaceae > Solanum > Solanum appendiculatum. Next base: position 33,406 of record JAGDQO010000081.1, read on the forward strand.
TCATTTTACTCTTAATAAAATGATTTATAGCCACACAAAAATCTATGACTTATTTTAGATCACGAGTTTTAAAAGTCTGTCTTTCTTTCTTAATTCTTTTCATCTCAGAATTGGACAGATAAGAAACAGAGGAAATACGTCTCCTTCATAAACAAAAGAATCAATTTGTTTAATATTTTCATCCAACTTTAATAGAAGGAAGTAGGAAATTCCTTCAAAGACCCCAAAACTACCAAGTGATATGTACACGATAGACAGATAAAAGTACAAGCCCATTTATGAATGGAAAAGAAGAAATTTGGTTACCTTGTAATTCAATAGAAAATACACATTTCCTTTCAATTTTTTAATTTTTTAGTCCGCTTAAAAAAGAACATATCTCTCCTTTTATTTAAGGGAAAATGACGAGGGCAACTCATCTTAAGAGTATTTGAAAGCTTTCAAGAGTTCTTCTAGAAATCGCCATGCTCTAGCCTTTTATCAATTTAGAAGGTGATTATTCTCCTCCTTGTTAAAAGTTCGTACAAGTAACTCGTAATTGTTTTATGAGTATCTTTACCTCCCAGTATTCAACTGGAACATTTTCATTGAATATTACTCATCCATAGTTAGTTGGAAATTTCTTCTCTCTTCAATAGAAGACCCACCTCTGTGGCTCCAAATTCCACAATAAAATATGTACACAAGTTCGGAGTTTAAAGGACAATTTTTTTTTGCCAAAACTACAAAAGGACAATTAAAAAAAATGAAAAAGACCCAAGGGGTTAAGACGTGTGACAACTTCCCTTTTCTTATCTGCAAAAAATCGATTGAAATTTCTCTTTAATTTCACAGAAAAGCAGACGACTTTGACTTTAAAAACTCTACTTGTAATTATTGCTATAAAAAATATATGTATCTAGTATCAAAAAATACATGTTGACTCTCTCCTTATGTATTTGTTTTCAGAATGAATCTAGTATCTTTGATACATGAATCTGATTTGATATCTAAAAGAGTGGTGTATATGACTTGAGATTTGGTACAAAATTATTAATTAGTATTTGTCGTAGAAACTATAAACAAAAAAGTAAATTAGACTTGACTTCGCAATGAATTGATGAAGTCAAGTGGTGTTGTCGGTAACATAAAAATTACCCTTCTTTTTTTTTCACCTTTATTTGCTTGTACTTTTAGTGGTCCATTATGTGCCTATTACATTAAAGTTTTCAAGAAATTTACTACTTCTACTAATGTACATATTTATTAAAATATGCCTTTTTGACTGGTTATTTATCTTCAATACAATGAAGTCTACTCTCTTTATGTTTGGCCAGTCACAAAGAAATTGCTTAGGTAAAGTTTCATTTTACGTCTTTCTATTTAGATTATTTTTATTAATTTAATTTATTTTCAACTGAGAAATGTTTTGATTCTAAAGTGAGTTTTAATGGATATCAATAAAATCAGTATGATGTTTCAAGTTAAAATTTTATCCGAGGCAAAATCTTATTAGGATTGGTAAGATAATGCCTAGCCCCCCCTTACTTGTACTTATTCTTATTGATATTTTTTTAATTTTAATAAAAGACGTCTAGACACTCTGTCTAGTGGTAAATTTGCTTTAAAAAAATAGTACGTGATTTAGTTCCTTTTGCCAGCAAGATGAATAATTAAAAAAAGAAGAGAAAATTCAATATCATAATTCAATGTTCCTGATAGCAAAAGTTATGTATGTTCATCTCTTTTGACAACTCTGATTCTAATTCACACAACTCCAGCTCCAACTCCGACTCCAGTGGAATACGTTTGATTCCTGGAAATAGTTCCCTTTGCTCCGTTAGCTTTGT
>JAGDQO010000082.1:0-36323 GCA_018342035.1 Solanum appendiculatum
CAACCGTATCAAAATTCAAAAATCGCAAAAATTTCGATTTGGAGGGTCAACTTTAAAGGGGCATATCTCTTAGCACACAAGGAACTGGAAAGGCTGCAAACTATTAAATTAAAGCTCTTTGAGTTTGCTTTCCAACGCACTTGGTTTCACCTCATTCCGAGTTAGGATGAGGGAGTTATGACCATTTTCGTAAAACCTGTCTGTGCAGATTTGCAATTTCCAGTGAGCAGTTTTTTTGAGGCGGGTTGGAGTCATTTTTTATAAAAAGGGATATGTCCCATACTTAGTCATTTTCTAAACTCCAAAAACACTCTCTAAGCCCTCTCCAAAAATTCCACCAAGATCTTCACCCAAATTCAAACATCTCAAGCTCTAATTCCGGATTCAAGACTCAATCTCAAGCTTCGATTCTCCATTCCAATCTTCATCAAGGATTCTTCAAAGTTGAGGTATGTGGGTTTGATTGTGGAAACCTTCCTTTCCACAAGTCCAACCATTTATCCTCTATTTCTACTCCAAGTTTATGGGTCCTTATGATTATTTATGATCTCTTGAATTATGGAATTACTACTACACACCCTATTATGGTCCATTTTGCATATTATCATGAAATGGAATTATTTATGTTGATGTTTATGGTTTACATGGCTTCCATGATCCAAATTATGAAGGTGATATATATTGTATGTTGTTTGGTGGAGCTGACTTTATATGGGATTTTGGAATTGGTTGGACTTAGTATTCTTGAAATACATGATTTCATTTACATGAACAATTGCCCATCTTGTGTTTGATAAAATGCCCATTTATAGAATTCTTAGGAAAGGGAAGGTTCAAGGTACGTCCTATGAGTCGGATGGTTATGTAATTACTGAAATGATGATGAAATGGACACATGTATATGATTTTCTCTATATAAGTGTTGTGAGTCGACCAAGCCTAGTACGGGGGGTAGTAGGCCCGTATAACCGTATCGAGGGGTTGGTACCTTGGTTGCTAGTACGGGGGGGAGTAGGCCCGTATAACCACATCGAGGGGTTTGTACCTTGGTCCCTAGCTCGGGGGGTGGTAGGCCCGTGTAACCATATTGAGGGGTTTGTACCTCTTTCGCCTCTCCAAGGGGGTGGTAGGCCTTGGGAAATACTATATTGATGGTCACTCGCCACACATGTACTACGTCCCACTAAATATGATTTTTATGTAAGCATCATTATACATATCATTTCATTAATATGCTATCTATTGGGTATGATTACGCATTTTTCCTATGATGTCCATCTAATGTAGCATTGCATTGCACCCATATACTTAGTACATTCAAATGTACTAACGCATACTCTATGCCTACATGATGTCACCATGTAGGGACCGGAGCACCGCTTGACCATCCTCCTCCGCGTGGCTAGTACGATTTTCTATAGTGGTTATTGGTGAGTCCTCCATTTCGGGGACGTTGCTCATGATCTTTTGCTATGTATAAAACTTTTCCTTTCTAGTTATGTTTTGACTATGAGGGTGAGCCCGGTAGTTTGTCTTGGCCCCCGCTAAGTACTCATGTTTAGAGGTGGTGTTGGACAAGTTGTGTATTATGCTTGAGCTTGACTCATCTATGGTATTTATGTATCATTTTTTTTTTCTTGCTCCCTTAGTCCCGATTTCCCCCTTGATTATGCTTATCGCTTATGGTCATTTAATTGCTTCCGCGACCAAGGATGTGTAATGATACGCTATGAGGCTTGTTTGGGGTTCCTTCGGGTTCCCCATTCGCCGGTCACATCCAGGCCCTAGGCTTGGGTCATGACAGTAGGTCACTGCCTACAGGTAAATTCTGCATTTTCATTCCTTGGAAAGCAAGGGTGTTACAATATCTCCCCCTTGGGGACATTCATCCTCGAATGAGAACCTGGACATCATGAGAAGGGCGATAGACTGGGACTAACAACCCAACCTAAAATGCAAGCATATAAATGCACAAATCTGAGGAGGAAACATCAACTCTAAGCTAAACCATGCTCAACGCTAAATTCATGAAGTCTTTAAGCAACACATACTCAATGCACATAAATCATACTAGACTCTTCATGAACATGCATAAAGATCAAGGAATCATGAAAATCAACTATGATACAAGAGACCAAAAGAATGAACCATGAGGAACTAGGTACCTCAAGCTAGAGGAGGATAGGAAGGAAATAGATGAGGATAGCGGGACATCATATCAGCCTCGGCCTCCCAAGTAGCACCCTCAACTAATTGATTCCTCCATAGAACTCTCACGGAAGAAATTTCTTTATTTCTCAACTTCCGAACTTGTCGGTCTAAAATCTCAACCGGAACCTCTTCATAGGAAAGACTATCCTTTACGCCAAGAGTCTCTGTTGGCACTATAGAGGTCGGATCACCTACACACTTCTTCAACATTGAGACGTGGAAAACCGGATGCACCGATGCCAACTCATTAGGCAAATCAAGTTCATAGGCAACCTTACCAACACGTCTCAAAATCTGATATGGGCCTACAAAGCGGGGGCTAAGCTTCCCCTTCTTCCCATATCTCTTAACACCCTTCATAGGTGAAATTTTCAAGTAAACCCAATCATCAATGTCAAATTCTAATTCTCTTCTTCTAACATCGGCATAAGACTTTTGTCGACTTTGACCCGTTTTCAGCCTTTCCCTAATAAGCCGAACTTTCTCCATAGCCTCATGCACTAACTCGTGGTCTATCAAAGCAACTTTCCCAATTTCAAACCAACCTATGGTAGATCTACACCTCCTACCATAGAGAGCCTCAAATGGAGCCATACCAATACTAGAATGGTAGCTATTATTATAAGAAAACTCGATCAAAGGAAAATGGTCATCCAAAGTACCCTTGAACTCAATAACACAAGCTCTAAACATATCTTCTAAAGTCTAAATAGTACGCTCCTCTTGCCCATCGGTTTGGGGATGAAAGGCCGTGCTAAGCTTAACTCGACTACCAAGACCTTTTTGGAATGACTTCTAAAATTGAGAAGTAAACTGGGTACCTCGATCGGAGATAATGGATAACGGTACTCCATGCTGCCTAACCATCTCCCTCATGTACAACTTAGCATAATCCTCCGCCGAATAAGAAGTTCTGACGGGAATGAAATGGGCTGACTTTGTCATTCTATCAACCACAACCCAAATCGAATCATAGTGTCGCCTTGTGCTAGGCAAACCTACTACGAAATCCATATTCACATCTTCCGACTTCCAGGTAGGAATCTCTATGTCTTGGGTCAAACCTCCCAGTCTCTGATGCTCAACCTTCACTTGTTGGCAATTAGGACACTTAGCCACAAATTCCGCAATGTCTTTCTTCATGCCATTCCATCAATAGATTTCCCGCAAATCACGGTAAATCTTGGTAGCTCCTGGGTGGAGAGAATGTCTAGAACTATGAGCTTCCGAAAAAATTTTCCCTCTCAAATAATCAACGTCGGGAACACATAAGCAACCTTGGTAACGAAGTACACCATCTCCCCCTTGGGAGAAAACCTCTATGGACTTCTTGAGAATCGCTTCTTTCAATCCCACCAAATTAGGATCAAGGTCTTGCTTAGCTTTTACATCATGCACAAAAGAGGATTCGGAACCATTGTGAACGGTAATTCCACCCTTAGCAGAATCAATCAACCGAACACCCAATCGGGCTAAACTATGAACATCACGAACAAACTCTTTCTTGCCATCCTCAATATGAGCAACACTGCCCATAGACAATCTACTAAGAGCAACCGCCACCACATTAGCCTTGACGGGGTGATAGAGAACACTCATATCATAATCTTTTAGCAATTCAAGCCATCTTCTTTGGCGGAGATTCAAATATTTCTGCTTAAACACATACTGGAGACTCTTATGATCGAAGAAGACATCTAAATGTACTCCATACAAGTAATGTCGCCATATTTTTAAAGCAAACACCACTGCTGCAAACTCTATGTCATGAGTGGGATAGTTCTTCTCATGCACCTTTAATTGCCTTGAAGCATAGGAAATCACTTTCCCGTTTTGTATTAAAACACACCCGAGCCCAATCCTTGAGACATCACAATACACTACAAAACCATCAGATTTTGCATGAGAAAAGTTGTCATCTCTGGTTCTAGCCCGCTTAGTTTCTTTAGATCTCCCTTTAAGCTTTTCTTCTTCAATTTCTTCGGCATAAACCATGAGGCAAGAAATATCCATGTCATGCACAAGCATGGCGGTGCGGTACTCTTTCACCAACATATCGGACACTCTCGACACAAATTTTCTCATTCTTGCCCTTGGGTCGGCAACTATGGATGGAGCATATCTAGCCAATTGTGTGATCTTCAATGCATATTCTTTAACATTCATACTCCCTTGATGAAGATTAATAAACTCAAGCACCTTGGCCTCTCTCTTCTCAAGAGGGAAGAATCGATCAAGGAAAGCACTCTTAAACCTCTCCCATCCTATGGGACCTTCATCATTATCCCTTTCACTCTTCCATTGATTGTACCAAGTTTGGGCAACACCTTTAAGTTGATAAGCAACCAACTCTGCCTTCTCTTCCGGTGTCACACCCATTATCATCAACACTTTATAAACTTCATCAATAAACTCTTAAGGATCCTCTTCCACCTTAGACCCATGAAATTCTAGAGGATTCATCCTTGTAAAGTCCCTCACTCTTGATACAGCCGTACCCACATATGGGTTCACGGGAGCCACCACCTCTCTATTGGCTTTGGCTGTCACGGCTTGTGCCAACACTTGGAAAGCAACCCTAAACTCCGCATTAGTAACTTGTTCCGCCAAAGGGTCAGCCGGAACTTGAGGAGCTTTAGGAGGAGCTTCTTGCCTTTTATTCTCTCTTTTATTCCTAGTAGCGTAGGCCCTTCGAGATGCCATATGCTGAAACGCGTAAGATAGGTGATTAAGAGAGAGATATAGAGTTAAACTCTATGGCACGACTCAAGAGTAACAAAAGAAGTGAAGTTTCCTAAATATATTGTAGCCTCTCATTCATAAGTGTGGCACGCTTCACACTCATGAAAAAGAATCTACTCGATTCGGCTTATGAGACATCCTAGAATCTTTCTAAAACCTTGCGCTCTGAATACCAAGTTTGTCATGACCCAAGGTAGCCCCTAGATGTAACACGGCGTACAGGACCCCGAGAGGCCTTATACAAGCCCTTAGCATACATAACATAAAAGAGAATAGAGAAATAAGAGTTCAAAAGAACATTTTATATCAAAGCTTTGCTCAAAACAGCGGAAGTCTACAACTCATGTCTCAAAGCCTTCTAATATCGTAGAATACAAATAAAAGTGATAGGGATGTAGCCCAATACAATATCCAATATAAGGTAAGACATCAAATGTAAATCCAACAAGGCTATGTCCTCGGATGGATGAGGACTCACTAAGTCTTCTTCTCAACTCTAAGTCAATGCTCAAGCCATGAGTAGGAGAACTACCACGTCCTACACCAAAGAAGTTGATGCAGGCAAGAGTATGCGTTAGAACAATAAAGTACTAAGTATGATAGCAATGCATACAAACTCATAAAACAAGCTAGAAACTGAGATATAAACATGACATGCCATTGGCCAAGCTAAACATGATAAGGTATATAAGCAAATACCATAAAGCATAAACCATGGCCAAAACAAGCTAAATCATCTTTCTTTTACTCTTCTTTTCTTTACTTTACTTTTAGTAACCCATGCACCATTGTGCAAGCTGAAGTGTGGAAAAGCCTCAAACCGATCTGTAGACCATGGAATAACTCAACATGGAATCCAATGTCTGCCCGACACCGAAAAAGGGCCATTCTACTTGCCAAGGTAGAATCCTGAACCATAGCCTACGTGGATCCACTAGGTAAGCTGATATGGGCCTGTTAAGACAACCTATGGGGGCACAGAGGCATAGGACATATGGGGACTTGTCACCCGTCCACTCGGTTCTATGCATAATTCCCACTGTACAATCATAAATATTGATATCCATGGAAAGGAACGACTGGGGTTGCCAATCCAAGCTAAACCTGACTTCTCATACCATGGACTAGTCCAAGCTTACTTCCTTGAGTGTTTCTTCTTCCATGGACTTGTCCAAGCTTACACTCCTAGAATAGCTTTTTTAAGCTCTTGATTCAATTTTAGTTAAGCAAACCTTTTAGCAAGTCATGAATCTTTTACATGTGAGAAAACCTGTCACAAGCTTAGGTTGAGCATTATATGAGAAAACCCTTCCAAGACTCAACATTACATATCATAGATTTCATATAAAACATGCTTGATTCTATAAACCTCTTTCTTCATGATTCTATCATGCTTTTTTCTTCATAGCTAATGGGTTCATATTGCCTTTATTTTAAACCATGCAATTCAATGCAAGCTAGCCCTTAAAAGTCATAATCAAGGCAATTTAGTCATACGTGAAGTAACCCACATAAAAGAGGAAAATCATGCTTTTTACTTGAACATGCTAAATTCATGCAATTAACCCCAATTCATACTCAATTCATGCTTAATTTCATAGATGATCCATCAATTTCATCAATTCATATCTCAACCCAACAATCAAGGCATAGATTATCAAATTGGGGAGAATTTACTTGGGATCATGGGGGTTCATGCAATAATTACAATTACACATGTAATTCACGCTAGATCGTGCACTAAATTACTTTACCCATGCTAGATCGTGCACTACAAAGCATGAAATCAGTAATTGGACTCATACTAGAAGAACCCATAACAATTGATCAAACCCTAGCTTACTTGAAGGGAATTGAACCTTGAAATTCATGAAGAAAAGGGAGGGCCCAATGGAGGAAGCAACTCTATTGGTCAATACCATCATACCTTAGCATAGCCCACTAGAACTTGGAAGAATTTTGGTGATCTTCAATGGAGGACTTATCTTCTTATTCTTCCTTGATCTAGAGAGGATTTCTTTTAGAGAGAAAAATATTTGAGAGGTGAATTTAGGGAATGGGTTAGAATGAAGTTATTTAGGTATAGAAAACTATATATAGGACCTTCGTTAAGGGTAAAACCGACTTAGTTAATTAGGGAATTAACCAGGGAAAAGACCAAAAAGCCCTTAATTAAAAACTGTCGGGGCCCATCTACTGTCCGTACGTCCACTGACAGACCGTCATGTTGAACCATCAAAAGATTCAGAGAGTTGGTATCTGGGGACCCTGCAACGATGGCTTAAATCTACGGTTGGTAGGTTCATCTACGGACCATACACCTCAACTGTAGATCATAGCCTGAGGTTCAAGAATTGAACCAAGTCTGGGGGACATCTACGGTTACTTTCTACGGACCGTCAACTAACTTACGATCCATCCTGCTACTCGGTAGATCACTCTTTAGAGACTGAGAATTACTGAACTTGATAGAGCCTTTGACGGCTCCTCACCTACGGCCCATCAACCTGACTACGGCCCGTAAGTGGCCTCCGTAGGTCACTGCCTAAAGGTAAATTCTGCATTTTCATTCCTTGGAAAGCTGGGGTGTTACAATGGGTTCTTTTCAATGTTGTTTTAATTGATTTCTTTATGAACTATGAAGCATGAATTGAGTCGAATTTCATGAATCTAGATGAATCCCCATGAACCCATGGGTTTTCCCCAAATTTCAAAATTCTGCAATTGTTGGTGGGTTGAATTGTGAAGACATGAGTTTCATGAAGTCTATATGAACCTATGTATGAATTATGATTCCTAAGATATGATTTTCATGTTGAGATTATGAATGACCTAAATATGGTTTTATGAAAGTAATGCATGTTCAATCAAAACTATGATTTTCCTCTATCATGTGTGTTTTTTCATTTATTAACAAATTGTTTTGTTTATGGTTTTCTAAGCATGAGTTTGCATTGAATTGCATGATTAAAGATTAATTCTCATGAGCCCATGTGAAATCTATGATATTCAAGGTATGAGTATGATCAACTATGTAAAGATGAAGTTTATGAATTCATGCAAGTCTCTTATGAAGTAAATGATGATGTAAGAGTGCTTTGAGATTGAAGTATCAAAGTTTATGATATGTTGATGTTGTTGTTGAGTTTTGAAAGAGTTTCTCACCTAAAACTCACACTATGCACATGAAAGGAACAAGAGGCAATTACCCATGTTTCCTAAGGAGCTATTCTAATGAAAGGAACAAGAGGCGATTACCCATGTTCTGCTAATAATAAGACAAGAGGTGATCTCCCATGTCTTCTAATGATATGATGAGTTATGAGATTATAACTAATGATAGACAAGAGGTGATTCCCTGTGTCTACTCATGATAATTGAACTATAACTCCCACAATAATGAACTAAAGAGACTGTAAAGGCTTTTTTCTCAAGTAATTGAAGTATGTTTAGCTTTCATTGTCCTTAAATAATGACTTATGCTTTTCCACTCCATATATCATGTTTTCACTTGGTCATTGCATGTGTATGAATATGTTCCCTTTTATCATGTTTATATGATGTTGTGCATTGCTATCATACTTAGTACATTCATCGTACTAAGGCATACTTTTTGCCTACATTGTCTCATAATGTAGGGCTTGGCGATTCTCCATCTATTCGACTAGAGCTTTTAGTAGAAGACTTTTGAAGACTTGGTGAGTCCTCATACATTCGAGGACATAGCCTTGTTGTTCTTTCCTTATGTTCATTTGCTTTGACATTGTATTGGGGTACGTCCCAAATGTTATTTCTCATTCTTATGTTAGATTGGCTTTGAGACACTTGATGTAGACTTCCATTTTTTTCTTAAAAACTTTGATAAGAAATTGTCTTTTGAACTTCTTAAATTCTATGATCTTGTATTTATGTATGCTAAGTGGCTTGTATGAGGCCTTTCGGGGTCTTGTACGCCATGTCACGTCTAGGGGGTATCTTGGGTCATGACACAGGTTCTAACGTGTGCACTCATTAGAAAGTATTCAATATGAAAATAGAAACGAAGTACCCTAATATCAATCAAAAGTTATTTATCTTTGATTTTAACGTTATGTATTTGTCATGGTTTCCACAACTCTAGTTGTGGTGTTTAGCTTCTCATGTCCTAAACGAAACAATAGTTAAACATTGATGAAAGTGTAGAAAAGTAGACTTGCAATAATGAAAACGAATACTTCATGATTACCAACACAAAATAAAGATCATAACGATGATCGAAATATCAAAAAGAGTATTTAGAAAAGGGAACTAACGTCTCTTTAATTAGAACCTGTCTCAAAGTGTCAATGATAATTCAAAATAAAATACTAAATAATTAATTATAGTCTTCGAAGAGAGTCCAAAACGAATTAGGAAAGTAACCTAGACATCAACATTCACGGACATGCAAACGGATCGTGAAGCTTTTCAAGGTCTGTTTAAACCTCCTCTGGTGTAACACTTAGACAAATTCCTGGAGCTGCCACAGCATCACAGGAGCCTCAATAGGGAGTGTTCAAGGAACCATGGCCCGTTTAAGGTTCTGTTCAGATAAACTTGACATTTTCTTCTTCTAGGCCAACTCCACGATCAAATTCACGAGCCGTACACAGGTACACAACTCGTTTAGCCATTTGTTCACAGCTGCCTTACTTCAATTTTCAGCTTTCTCTTCTAACTACTTTTGAAACACTTTTCCTGCACATTAAACAAAAGAAACATCATATCTACATAAACATTGTTCGCTCCATGCGGAAATCCTTTGTTTTGGGCGTCCAATGTGCTATGAGTTCATGGCACATTACTGCCTCAGGTCCAACAATATACAACAGCTCAGTAAAGCATAACATGCTTATGCTACTCTAAAGAGAAGGAAATTGAGAAGAGCTCCAGAATCACCTAAGGAGGGAGAAATAACTCAAAGAATGACACCTTAGCCTTAACCACACCTCTCCTATCTACAACTTAGAACATCCAAAGCCAACATATGGCTATAATGAGCCATTATGGTCTCAAGAAATCACACACAATGAATAATCCACTACAATTCCTACGTGGAGAAATTCATAGTTACAACGGTGATAATACACACTTTAAAGCATGTAAGGCTCAACAATATACTAAGGCCACAAATTGCAAATTCTAACAAGGATACATGTGGTAAGGCATACTACAAGCTTGGCTACAGTCGAATCTAAGGATCTTGTTGTCACGACCAAAGGTACCCCCTAGATGTGACATGGCGTACAAGACCCCGAGAGGCCTCATACAAGCCTCTTAGCATACATTACATACAAGATAATAGAGAATAAAGGGTTCAAAATAGATTTCATATCAAAGCTTTTAAAAGAAACAGCGGAAGTCTACATCTCATGTCTCAAAGCCAATCTAGTATAAAGAACAAGGTCTGGGACGTAACCCAATACAGATCTGAAACTGAAATGAAAATACAAGAAAGGAAGTAAGAACTAGGCTATGTCCTCGGATGGATGAGGACTCACCAAGTCTTCTATCAAATCTCTAATCAAGCTCTAGTCACGAGTGGATGGTGAATCGCCACGTCCTACACCAAAGAAGTAAATGTAAGCAAAAGTATGCGTTAGCACAATTGAGTACTAAGTATGATAGCAATGCACATAAATACATAAATCATGCTAGAGAGACATATAATCATGACATGCAATGGCCAAACTTAAAATGTGATAAACATGAAACATAAAGCACATATCAAGGCCAAAGCTACCTAAATCATCTTTCTTTCTTTTCTTTACTTCATCATAAGAACACTTGTTCATTTACTTGTGGGAAATAGTCTTAACAAACATGTAAGACCATGTGAGCTATCAACATGGAATCCGGTGTCTACCCCACACCGAAAAGAGGTGTCCTACTTTCCAAGGTAAGACCATGAACTTCTTCGCTTATGTGGATCCGCTAGCTAATGTCTACTTAAAGACAACATCCTATGGTGGCAACATAGTTTATGGGATAGAGATTGATTTAGGAGACTCGGCCTCAACTAACGTGAGAGCTCCATCTAGAAAACCCGGCATCTACTAACGGAGACCTTTCACTAGAAGACCTGGCCTCTACTAACGGGAGGGCGTCCATCTCCATATCCACTCGGTGCTAAGCATAATTCCCACGGATTAGACATTAACATATTCATATCATTATACATGGAGAGATACAACTAGGGTTACCAATTCATGCTAAAATCATGTTTATACACTTTTCATCTTCCATGGACCTTGTCTAAGCTTACGTCATTAGAATAGCTCCTTAAGAACATGGGTAATCGCCTCTTTGTTCTTATTTTATCGTAATGGAAGAATTAAGCGAGAAAACCTTTCACTAGTCAACCATAGCATCATCATATCATAATTTCGGCACTTCACTCTCAAAGAACCCTTAATTCATTATTAACTTCATAAGAGACATGCATAAGTTCATTAGCTTCTTCTTTACTTAACTCATCATGCTCATAATTCATAGTTCATAGAGTTCATACAAGTTCAACTCATATCATGCAATTCAATGCAAGCTCATGCTTAGAAAGCCATTATTAAGACAACTTACCCATATTGAAGGAACTCACTTAATAGAGGAAAAATCATGCTTTTGACTTGAACATACTAAATTCATAAGATTATCCTCAATTCGTTCATACTTCATGCATAGTTTCATAGAGAATTCAGTAACTTCATCAATTCATGGCTCAACCCAACAATCAAAGCATAGATTATCAATTTGGGGAGAATTAGCTTAGGATCAGGGGGTTCATGCAATCTTTACATCACATCATGTAATTCACGCTAATTCGTGCACTAAGTTACTTTATCACACTAGATCGTGCACTACAATTCATAAAATCGATAATTGAAGAACCCACAATGATTGATCAAAACCCTAATTCAATTAGGTTAGAGTAAACCTTTGAAAATCACGAAGAAGAGGAAGGGCCCATTGGAGGAAAGGACATTTAATGGTCAACACTATAATACCTCAGCGCAGTCCACACGAAATTGGAGAAGATGGAAGGTCTTCAATGGAGGATTCAAGCTTTCTTCTTCTTCCTTGAGAGTTGAGAGAGTTTCTTTTAGAGAGAGAAATATTTGAGAAGAGATAATTGGCAATGAATTAGAATGAAAGGGATTAGGCTTAGAAAGTATTTATAGGTCTTAGACTAAGGGTAAAACCGACTTAGCTTAATAGGTAAACAATCAGGAAAAAGACCAAAAAACCCTTAATTAATAACTGTCGAGGCCAATGGACGGACTGGATCTACGGTCCGTACATCAATTGATGGACCCGTCCTGCTCTTTCGTCAATTGATTCAGAAAGTTAATTTTGGGCTGAAAATTTCACTAAGTCTGGAAGGCGTCAATGGAACCCATCTACGGCCCGTCAACTGAACTACGAACCGTCCTGCTATTCCGTAGGTCAAAGTTCAGAAACTTGGAAATTCTGAAAGTTCACAGTGCCATTGACGGTCCCCACCGAATAAGAAGTCTTGACAGGAATGAAATGGGCTGACTTTTTCATTCTATGAACAACAACCCAAATCGAATCATATTGTCACCTCGTGCGAGGCAAACCCACAATAAAATCCATATTCACATCTTCCCACTTCCAAGTAGAAATGCTAATATCTTGGGTCAAACCTCCCGGCCTTTGATGCTCAACTTTCACTTGTTGACAATTAGGGCACTTAGCCACAAACTCCGCAATATCTTTTTTCATTCTGTTCCACCAATAAATTTCCCCCAAGTCATGGTACATTTTGGTAGCTCCTGGGTAGATGGAATATTGAGAACTATGGGCTTCCGATAAAATTTTCTCTCTTAAGCCCTCTACATTGGGAACACACAAACGACCTTGATATCGAAGCACACCAGCTCCCCCTTGGGAGAAAGCTTCAACAAACTTCTTTAGAACCTCTTCATTTATTTCAACCAAGTTAGGATCAAGATCTTGTTTAGCCTTCACATCATGAACAAAAGAGGATTCGGAACCATTGTGAACCGTAACACCACCTTAAGTAGAATCAACCAATCTAACACCCAATCGAGCGAATCTATGGACATCGTAAACCAACACTTTCTTACTATCCTCAACATGAGTAACACTACCCATAGATAATCGACTAAGAGCATCCGCCACTACGTTAGCCTTACCGGGGTGATAGAGAACACTCATATCATAGTCTTTTAACAACTCAAGCCACCTTCTTTGGCGGAGATTCAAATCTTTCTATTTAAACACATATTGCAAACTCTTATGGTCGGTGAAGACATCTACATGTACCCTATACAAATAATGTCACCATATTTTCAAAGCAAACACAACCACCGCTAATTCCAAGTCATGAGTAGGATAGTTCTTTTCGTGCACCTTAAGTTGCCTTGAAGCATAAGCAATGACTTTCCTATTTTGCATAAGAACACATCCTAGCCCAATTCTCGAAGCATCATAATAAACCAAAAAACCATCGGATCCTTCCGGTAGAGTCAATAACGGAGCCAAAGTAAGTCTATCCTTCAACTCTTGGAAACTCTTCTTTCATGCCTCAGACCATACGAATTTAACCTTCTTTTGAGTCAAAGCCGTCAATGGAGAAGCAATAGATGAAAACCCTTCAACAAACCTACTATAATAACCGACTAAACCCAAGAAACTACAGATATCCAAAGGTGATAAAGGTTTAGGCCAATTCTTCATCGCTTCCATCTTCTTAGGATCTACGTCAATGCCCTTATCGGAAACAATGTGACCAAGAAAATCCACGGACCTTAACCAAAACTCACATTTACGAAACTTTGTAAAGAGTTGTTAGTCCTTGAGGACTTGCAACACAATCCTCAAATGATTAACATGTTCACCCTCATCTTTGAGTAGATCAAAATGTCGTCAATAAACACAATCACAAACATGTAGAGGTATTGCTTAAACACTCTATTCATCAAGTCCATAAATGCAGCCGAAGCATTTGTCAATCCAAACGACATCACCAAGAACTCGTAGTGACCACACCTTGTCCGGAAAGCCATTTTCGGAATATCATCTTCCTTCACCCTCAATTGGTGATAGCCCGAACGAAGGTCGATCTTAGAGAAATAACTAGCCCCTTGACGTTGATCAAATAAGTCATCTATCCTTGGTAGAGGATACTTATTCTTAATGGTAACCTTGTTCAATTGGCGATAATCAATACACATACAGAGTGAACCATCTTTCTTCCTTACAAACAAGACCGGAGCACCCCATGGAGAAATACTTGGCGGGATGAATTCCTTATCCAACAAGTCTTCCAACTGCTCTTTTAGCTCCTTAAGTTCTGCCGGAGCCATTCTATAAGGAGCAATAGAAATAGGTTGCATATCTGGAAGAAGGTCGATACCGAAGTCTATTTTCCTTTTTGGAGGAATACTGGGCAAGTCATCAGGAAACACTTCCAGAATTTCATTAACAACAGGGACCGACTAAATAGTAGGGGTCTCGGAATCTATATCCCTCACCCTAACAAGATGGTAAATGCAACCCTTGGAGATCATCTTTCTAGCTTTTAGATAAGAAACAAATTGACCTCAAAACATAGAATTTCCCCTTCCACTCTAGGATAGGCTCATTTGGGAATTGAAATTTTACCATTCGGGTCCTACAATCAATATAGGCATAACAAGCAAGCAACCAATCCATCCCAAGAATAACATCAAAATCTAGCATATCAAGCTCTACAAGATCAACATGAGTGACTCTATGGGATAGGGAAATGGGACATTTTCTATAGATCCTCTTAGCTTAGATAGATTCTCCAATCAGAGTAGAAACACGAAAAAGATCTAGCAATGTATCCGGAACAACTTCAAACCACATAGCCACATATGACGTCACAAAAGACAAGGTAGCACTGGGAATAAGCAATGCATAAACATCAAAGTAGAAAAATTTCAACATACCGGTAACCACATCGGGAGAGCTTTCTTGCTCATGACGAGCCTGAAGTGCATAAAATCGGTTTTGCTACTGAGCATTCGAACATGATCCTCGAGGTGGAGCTTGCTTATTCTCCCTTCCCTTGTACGTGAGAGATGGACAATCCCTCATCTTGTGACCACTTATTCCACAACTATAACAACCATCCGTACCGGCTATACATCTACCCTCATGCTTTTTCCCACACTTTGCACAAGGAGCCAATAAAAAACAACCATTATTCCCTCCCTGAGACTTAGGGTTAGACACCCTATCATTGTTGAACTTCAGAGGAGCATTGGATGAGCCTTGGCCGGAGAACCTTTGTTGAAATCTAGGACGACCATGTCTATCGGACCTTGAATGCAAAAAGTTACCATCTCCGGTCCTAGCCCTCTTTGTCTCTCTAGACATTTCCTTAAACTTTTCTTCCGCTATTTGTTGAGCATACACCATGAGATGAGAAATTTCCATATCATTAACAAGCATAGCGGTGCGGCATTCCTTAACCAACATTTTGGACACCCCCGAAACAAACTAACTCATTCTTGCCCTTGGATCGGCAACGATAGATAGAGCATATCGGGACAATTGGGTGAACTTCCAAGCATACTCTTCCACACGCATATTTCCTTGTCAAATGTTGATAAACTCAAGAACCTTTGCCTCCCTCATTTCAAGGGGAAATAACCTATCAAGGAAAGCAACCGTGAACATGGAGAGTAAATGAGTCTGCAGTAAAAGCTGATACATCAGCTAAGCTTTGGAGAATTCCAAAACTCTGACGGGGTGCTCGAAATTTGTTTGAAACCTCGTGCACATAAACGAAATATGCTACCCCCTCAAATTCAATGTTCCGCACTCGATAACGCAGTCAAAATTTCCATATGAGGTCGTTTCAACAAAAAATGGGTCCCACACCCATTTAGCCATTTTAGCCAATTTCTACAAAGGCCTAAAAATCATATCGAAAGATCTCGATAATTCTCGAAAGGTTGTTCTAGACCAACTCGGCATTCCAGAACTAACCTTGCTGTCAGAATCTTCATCCGAGCGTATTTTCTAAGAATGTTGACCGAAGTCAACCATAAACTAAATTTCAAAGACTAAAGAGCTAACTAGGCCCAAAATCACATCGAAAACCCTAGGACTCAGGCGAACCATGCTCCTAGCCTTATTTGGCCGCTCTAGAGCTGATGGAACCGTGAGAATTCTCATCTGAGGTCGTTTACCTGAAGTTATGACCGAAATCAACTTTTCAGGGTTCAAAAGCTCCAAAACATAAAAATAGGCATAAAACACAAACGAACGACCAGGCGACTGAACAGTCAGTGCCAGCATATCATAAATGACTTGGGGTCGCTACAGGAACGCGCTAAATGACAAAAAGAAGGGATTAACACATAAATGACCTGGAGGGTCATTACAATATCCACTACTAAAAGGACTTTCGTCCGCGAAAGTAATGATCAAGAAATACCTGAGGGCTCAAATATGCTGGGGAACTGCTCTCGCATCTCCCGCTTGATCTCCCTGGTAGCCTCCTCAACTGGACGATGCCTTCAACGGACCTTAACCACAGGAATGACTCTCGACTTCAGCTGCCTAACATCTCTTGCCAAAATAGCAACTGGCTCCTCTGTATAGGTCAAGGGATCATCCAACTCAACAGCATCATACTGGAGCACATGCGACTCATCTGGAACATATCGGCGTAATATCGAAACATGGAATACTGGATGAACGGCTGAGAATGCTGGAGGTAAAGCTAACTCATAAGCTACCTCGCCATCTGCACTCAAAATCTCAAAAGGCTCGATATACCTGGGGCAAAGCTTGCCCCGTCTCCCAAATCTTATCATGCTCTTCATGGGCAATACTAGGAGGAATACTCTGTCGCCCACGGAAAAACTCAACGGTCAATGTCTTTGGTCTGCATAACTCCTCTGTCTACTCTAAGCCATCCTGAATCAACCTCACATGCTCCAAGGACTCCTGAAACAGATCTGTACCATGGGGCCTAGGCTCTGTAGACTCAAACCAACATACTGGAGTGCGACAACGCCTACCATATAGGGCCTCAAACGGGGCCATCTGGATACTGGAATGGTAGTTGTTGTTGTACGCAAACTCTGTCAATGGCAAGAAATGGTCCCACTGACCCCCAAAGTGTATAACACAGGCCCGCAACATATCCTTAAGAACCTGAATAGTGCGCTCTGACTGGCCATCAATTTGCAGGTAAAATGATGTGCTAAGATCAACACGGGTTCCCAACTCCTCCTGAAATGCTCTCCAAAAGCTGGAAGTAAACTGTGGGCCCCGGTCTGAGATAGTAGAAAGAGGCACATCGTGAAGACGGACTACCTACCGGATGTAGATACGGGCTAACCTCTTAGCATGGTAGGATGTATGAACAAGGATCAAGTGTGCTGACTTGGTCAATCGATCCACGATTACCCAGATACTGTCAACACCCCTAGGAGTCCGTGGCAACCAAACAATGAAGACCATGGTGATACGCTCCCACTTCCATTTAGGAATGGGTAACCTCTGTAACTCTCCACAAAGCCTCATATGCACGGCCTTCACCTGATGGCAACACAAACAACGGGACACATAGTCTGAGATGTCCCTCCTCATACCGCTCCACCAGTAATGCTACATCAAATCACAATACATCTTAGTTGTGCCCGGATGAATAGAGTATCTGTAATCATGGGCCTCACTAAGGATCAGCTGGATCAAATCATCAACTCTGGGAACACACAATTGGCCAGTAAACCTCAAAACCTCGTCTGAATCTAAGGAAGCCTGCTCGGTATCACCTGCCAACACTTTATCTCTGAGTGCTACCTAAGACTCATCCTCAAACTGACGACTACAGATATGATCAAGCAGAGATGACTGAACCCCCACATATGCTAACACCCTGCTGGAATCTGAAACATCAAATTTCATCATCTGATTGGCTAAGGAATGAATGTCCAAGCCAATGGTCACTCCAAAACAGAAAGGAAGGCTAGACTACCCATACTCAGTGCCTTCCGACTCAAGGCGTCCGCTACTACATTCGCCTTGCCCGGATAGTAGAGAATAGAGAGGTCATAGTCCTTCAGGAGGTCAATCCACCGACGCTGCCTCGAATTAAGTACCCTCTAGGTCATGATGTACTGAAGGCTCCTGTGATCAGTGTAGATCTCACAATGATCTACATACAGGTAATGCCTCAAAATCTAATGCGCAAAAACTATCGTCGCTAACTCCAAGTCATGAGTGGGGTAGTTGCACTCGTGCAGTTTAAGCTCCCTCGATGCATAAGCAATAACCTGGCCCAGCTAAATCAGAACACAACCAAAACCAATGCCGGATGCGTCACAATAGACCGTGAAACCCTCGCCCTCAACTGGAAGAGTCAATATAAGAGCGGTGGTAAGAAACTCCTTGAGCTCCAGAAAGATCCTCTCACACTCCTCTGACCACACAAAGGGAACATCCTAGAGAGTCAATCGAGTCAAAGGCGCCGCTAAAATGGAAAAACCCTCAACAAAGCGTCTATAGTACCCCGCCAATTCGACGAAGCTCTGAATCGCAGTAACATAGGTGGGCCTAGTCAACTACAGATAGCCTCAATCTTCGCCGGATCCACCATAATGCCATCCTTGGACACCACGTGCCCAATGAATGCTACATACTGAAGCAAAAACTCACACTTTTAGAACTTGGCATAAAGCCGATGATCTCTCAAAGTCGTGAACACTATCGTCAAATGTTGCTCATGATCACGATGGCTCCGCGAGTATACCAAGATGTCATCGATGAAGACAATGACAAAGGAGTCCAAACACTGCCTGAACACTCGAGTCATCAAATCCATAAAGGCGGCAGGGGAATTAATCAACCCAAAATACATAACCAGGAACTCATAATGGCCATAGCGAGTCCTAAATGATGTCTTAGGGATATCCTCTACTCTGATCCTAAGCTCATGGTACCCAGATCTCAAGTTGATCTTCAAAAACATGGCAGCAACCCTGAAGCTAGTCAAATAGGTCATCAATACGAGGCATAGGATAACGGTTCTTCACCGTCACCTTATTCAACTTCCTGTAATCGATACACATCTGCATGGTGCCGTCCTTTTTCTTCACAAACAGGACTGGGGCTCCATAAGGCGATACACTAGGTCTGATGAACCCTCTACTCAAGAGATCATGGAGTTGATCACTGAGCTCTCTAAGCTCCACAGGTGTCATTCGGTACAGTGGGATAGAAATGGGACAAGTACTCGGCTCCACGTCTATACCAAAGTCAATGTCCCGATCTAGGGGTAGCCTAGGAAGGTCAGCTAGAAACACATCTATGAACTCTCAGACAAAAGGCACTGAATCAACTGTAGGGCCCTTCCTACTCACATCTCTGACATATGCCAAATAAGCCAAGCATCTGCTGTCCACTAGCCTCTGCGCCCGAATACAAGAAATCACCCCAACTGGTGTGCGATTACAAGAACCCTGCCACACCACCAGAAATGGCTAAAGTCACGGTCTTGGCATAAAAGTCCAAGACAACACGGTGAGGAGATAGACATTCCATACCCAGAAACACATCAAAGTCCACCATACACAGATCAACCAGAGTGTCCTGCCCCTGAATGGTCACCACACAGGACCTGCAAACCTAATCCACTACTAAAGAATCCCCTACTAGGGTCGAAACATGCAATGGAACTTATAAGGGGTAAGGACTCACTCCCAATCGAGGCACACATTAATTCGACACATAATAATAGGTAGAGCCGAGATCAAACAAAGCTGAAGTGGGCTGATGGCATAAGAGAATCGTAGTTGTGATCACGGCATCCGACGCCTCGGACTTTGCCCTGGCTGGAGCTGCATAAAAGTGGCCCTGGGCACCTCTACCCCTCGCATCCCTTCTGCCACCTGTCCTGCCTCCCCTGGGAGAACCATGTTGCTGACCCCCTCCTCTAGCTTAAGGTGTTATTGCCGAAACCGACCTCGCTGTCAGAGGGGGTGGTAAAGCTGATCTAGATGAAGGGCACTACCTGGCCCAATGACTGAGCTCTCCAGAAGTGAAGCAACCCTGGGAAGACCTTCTAACTACTGGAGGTCGGCCACCCCGACCTAATGCTCCTGACTGAAACCTATCTCGGCCCTGACTCAGACTGGCACTATAACTGCTCTAATGGGGCTGATCCCCCTCTAAGGTCTGCAACGCTGCCTGAAACGGGCAGCTGGACTGCCCGGGCTGGAACACCTGATGACCCTGACCTCAGGTATCCCTCGACCTGCGACGGGTCCCACTGAAGCTGTCACCTGATCTAGCCCTCTTGCCGCTACTCCCGTGGGCCTCACGACGAAGATGCTCAATAGTATGGGCATGGTCTACCACCTATAGAAAGGAACAGCCCGCTGTCAACAACGACTGCGACTCAGTCCTAAGCTGTAGTCTCAACCCTCTAACGAAGCATCGGACCCGCTCTTCTTTTGTAGGTAGAATCATGCTGGCATGATGGGACAACTCAAGAAATCTTGTCTCGTACTCAGACACCGTCATGGAGCCCTGGAATAAACCTTGCAAGAAAGCCTCGAAAAACTTCTCCCATGACACTGATGGTGCCCCGGCTGGCATGGTCCCAATGAAAGAATGTCACCACTGTCCGGCTGGTCCATCAAGCTGATAAGCTGTGAAGTCAGCTTTTCTAGACTCCACCAAACCCAAGCTCTGCAACCTCTCTCAGCATGTAGTCAAGAACTCGTGGGCATCCTCCCCCACAATCTCTGAGAACTTTGACGGTGATAGTCTAAAAAACACCCCGAGCATCTTCTACTCTTGCAGAGGCATAACCCCATCCAACGGGTTCAGCTGAACCATGGCTGGTACTGGCAGCTGAAGAACCTCTGGTGCCACTACCGCAGGTTGGTCCTGCTATGCCTGAACCACCTCTGGGACTAGTGCTGGGGCTCGCTGCTACTGCTGCATACCCCCGATAACAACTACGATCTGGGCAAGCATGCCATGAAGATCGAGGGCCAAAGCTGGTCCTGGTGGTGGCTGGGCTGGTCCCGACCCAACCGACTGAGGAGGAATCTACTCTGCTCGAGGCTTTGGCTCTGGCTTAGGAGTCCTCTCTCTCTCTCAGTCTGGTGCCACAGTACCATGTTGACCTCCTCTGCACGTACGAGCCATCCTTGTAACAGAACGAAACATGTGAGATTTCAAGAAATCAACAGGACAGGAACGCACGAAAAAGATACAAGGTAAGAAAACATTCTAAGGACATCCTGTAGCTTCCTGAAGATAAGTCACGAACGTCTCCGCACTGATCCTCAAGACTCGACTAGATTTTAGTTCTTTAAAAGTGAGACCAACGAACCTAGGCTCTGATAGCAATTTTTCACAACCCGATATCTCAAGTCATGATGGCGCCTACCAACCCACCAGTAGGCCATTCCAAACCCTATCCCGAAACCAAACAGTAATGGGATTAAGGGTGGAAACTAATCCTCAAACTAGCGGAAGCATACAAATAAAACACAAACAAGAGAGCTGAAGCGAAGCCAACCCAAAATCATATATACAATACGTCCCAAAATTTGGAAGTCACATGTACAGATCTACAAACGAAAATAGAACTCCCAAAAGTGGACCACAGAAGCAACTGTCTCGAAAACAAAATACAAGCCAAAATATATATACAGAAGAAGACAGGTAATCCCAGAACTCCATGTGCTCACCCTAGTCTCCTGAAAAGATAGCTCCAGTCGCGAACTCAATGCTGAGAACTGGTGCTCGGACCTACAACACGAAAACAGATATAGAGTGTAGCATGAGTACCAAAACAACAGGTACCCAGTAGGCATCATAGGCCGACTGAGCACTAAAGGTAAAGACATGCAGACAAGATAGAATCAGCAACAACAATAACAGAGGTCAACAGAACGGAAACAGCGCAAGCGGAAAGTAAACTAAGGATAACTAACTAAACCCAACTGGGCCCCCAAAAGACCCGCTAGGCACACTCGTGCGCAAGTTTAAATATAACCGAACGGACCCCCAGAAGCCCGGCAGGTACACCCGAACGACAAGTTTAGCCAATTTCTACTGGAGGCCTCAAAATCATATCGGAAGATCCCGGTAATTCTTGAAAGGTCGTTCTAGACCAAACTCGATATTTCGGAACTAACCGTGCTGTCAAAATCTTCATCCGAGTGTGTTTTCCAAGAATGTTGACCGAAGTCAACCTTAAACCAAATTTTAAAGACTAAAGAGCTAACTGGCCCCAAAATCACACCAGAAACCCCGAGACTCAAGCGAACCATGCTCCTAGACTAATTTGGCCGCTCCGGAGTTGATGGAATCATCAAAATTCTCATCTGAGGACGTTTACCAGAAGTTATGACTGAAATCAACTTTTCAGGGTTCAAAAGCTCCAAACAAAAAAACAGGCATAAAACCCAAACGAACGACTAGGCAACCGAACAGTTAGTTCCAGCAAGTCATAAATGACTTGGGGTCACTACAGGAATGCTCTAAATGACAGAACGAAGGCATTAACACATAAATGATCTGGAGGGTCATTACAACCGCAACTTATGGTTTTGGCCTTAGTTGACTATTTAAACATTTCAATGATTCAAAAAGTATTTAAGGATTGAAAATGTAGGGACATTTTTTGTTCAAGAGGTTTTAACAAGGTTGAGAACAAATGGTTTAGGCTAAAATGGTGCAAGAATCACCGCACACCCTCACAAGGTAATAATAAAATAGGTTTGAAATTTACGCTCACTTTTAAAACTTTGTCGCAAGATCATTTCTTGCATTCACCAAAGTTTAAATAATTAGACCAACAAAGAAAATTCAAGGAATCTACACAAATACTTTCAAGTAAGAAATCAACACAGAAGGCACTTCGAACACCATTATTCTGCACAACTCTACAAAATTAAGCTTGTGTACAATGTTCATTGCAAGACTCACATTTATAAACTAGTCACCATAAGATGCTAGAAGATTATGTAAGAGTTGTGCAACATGAATTTCCTTACAATATTAACACAAACATATCTCTCATCAAAAGCACTATCCATGACATCAATATTGAGTATGATCGATATTCAAACATTTATAATAAGTGCACAAGCTCTTTCGTCATTTCAAAACCTCGAAGCAATTGATAGATAAGAGAAAATGACCATTTACTCAAACATCATCAAAACCAAAAATCATAAACTACAAAATATATCGAAAGATAATATGAACTACAACCCAAATAAAATGTAAAATCAAAACAAATACAATCAAAAGGGAATAGGCAAACACTCTCACATCCACTAAAGAGTAAAATGTAGTGTCCTTAATGCGGAAAGAGATGTGTAGAATTAAAATAGATGAGTATAGGTCCCCCCCCCCGTCAGGCTATTTGCATTTTTTGCGAGAAATGACATAACCTCGACGACCAGATTGGTGGATCACGGAAAAAGAGAAGTTTGCCAACCATGCTGTAGCATTTGTGACTTATTGAGTGTACTTTCAGTGAGCATGAGCGACCTCACCAAAGGGATCGGTGAATCTCAAGTTAGGAAGCTTATCGTCGAAATTTACAGTGTCTCCTCTAGGGTATCACTTTGAATTCAATGGGCTTAGGCGGGCTCGCCAAACAAAATTGGTGAGTTAGCAAAGAGGTATTCATATCATCTAAATTAACAAAACCAGAGTATTTTAGACAACTGCAAAGGTATGTCAGGATGGGTTCGCCTATTTTTCTTGGTGAATCACCGAATCGCACGACAGCTCACCTAAAATGCCAGAATGACAAGGCTTTCTTTCCACCTACACAAATAAGACACGTTATTGAAAAACACTAACAACTAGGTTGCCTCCCACGCAACGCTAGAGTTAACATCGTGAAACGATGTGGACATGCCCCTAGACATCATCAAAATACACTACTTTAACCACTCTCACGTCATGACATTCTCCAAAATACAATTTCAAATTTTGGCCATTAACCTGGAACTTTGAGCCATCTTCATTAGCAATTTCAGTAGCTCCATTCCCAAAAACTTTAGTTACCTTAAATGGACAAGACCACTTTGATTCTAACTTTCTCGGGAAGAGCTACAACTAGGAATTAAATAGCAACACTTCCACACCTACCTAAAACACCTGATGTATGATTTTAGCATAATGCCAATGCTTCACCTTTTCCTTGTATAGGGCTGAACTCTCGTAAGGCCTTAGTCAGAATTCCTCCAACTGAAGGATTTGATTCACATAATTATGTCAAGCACTATCCCAATTGAGTTTTACAGCTTTTAACACCCATAGGACCTTGTTTTCCAATTGTATTGGCAAATGACAAGCCTTGCAAAATATGAGCTGATAAAGGGACATCTTGATAGTTGATTTAAAAGCAGTTAGATAGGCCCAAAGAGCATTATCGAGCCTCCTTTACTCGTCGGTTCTTTTTACATTAATCCCTTTCGAAAAAATGTTCTTGATCTCTCAATTAGAAACCTCAGCTTTTCCACTTGATTGAGGATCATATGGAAAGGGAATTTATGTTTTACCCTATATTAGGACAAAGAAGATTTGAACTTTCAGTTGCAGAAATATGATCCCCCATCACCGATTATTGCGTGAGGGGTGCCGAACCTTATAAAGATGTACCTCTTGAGGAATAGTACTACACTTCGCCCTTCATTGTTAGGTAAAACCACCGCTTCTACCCACCTTGACATGCAGTCTACATCTACCAAAATGTATTTTATTCCAAAAGAACTCACAAAAAGGCCCATGAAATCTATCCCCCATACATCAAAAAGCTCAACTTCAAGAATTGGTGAAAGAGGGAGTTCATGACAACGAGAGATACCCCTTTGCATTTGGCATTTGATGCATACTATAGATAAATAAATTGCATCCTGGTGCAGAGTGGGCCAATATAATTCACATTGTAACACTTTAGAGGCTTTCCGAATTCCCCCATTGTGTCCCCCCACTAGTGATGCATGACAAGCTTTTAATATATCCTTTACCTCAACCTCCGGTACACACCGACAGATTATGTGGTTAGCGCATTCTTTAAAAAAATAAGGTTCATCTAAAATATTTTTCTTTAGTCAAAATAAGAAATTCTTCTTTTGATTCAAACTTATCCTATCGGGTATAATCCCACAAACCACATAGTTAGCATAATCTGTATTCTTGGTGTTGAGCCATGAGAAGGCATCATTACAATTTAATCGGGAAGGTTTCATCAATCTATCTTTCTTCAGTTTCTATAACATTTGGTTCAAGCTAAGACAAATGATCACCCACCTGATTTTAACTGGCTCTCCTTTCTCTTACTTTGAAATCAAACACTTGAAAGATGGATACCCAATGGATCAATCACAGTTTGGCTTCTCTCTTTTCCATGAAATATAGAAAAGCTGCTTGATGAGTGTGCATGATTACTTTAGTACCAAAAAAATAAGTTCTAAACTTCTCAAACCCATACATAATGGTTAGCAACTCTTGTTCTGTGACAATGTAATTCTTTTGAGCATAATTTAGAGTCTTGTTAGCATAGTAGATAGGGTGAAAGAACATTTTCTTTCATTGAACTAGGATGGTACCAAGAGCTACATCATTAGTATCACACATAATTTCAAAGGGAAAACTCCCATCCGGAGCAGTAATATTTGGGGTTGAGACTAATTTTTCTTCCAAACCCAAAAATCCTTCCATACAATTAAAATCGAACTCAAAAATACTCTCTTTTTCAAGAAACATAAAAATTGAAACAGCTACCCTAAGGAAGCCTTTTATGAATCGGTGATAACATCTTGCATGCCTCAAGAAATTCCGAACAATATTTATCGAAATTGGGGTAGGTAATTTTGCAATTATATCAATTTTTGCTTTGTCCACTTCAACACCCTTTCTTGAAATCTTTTGCCCAAGCACTATGCCTTCTTTTACCATGAAATGGCATTTTTTCCTAATTAAGAAAAAGATTTTTCTCGATGCATCATGAAAACATTCTTTAAATGAGTCACCCACAAAAGAAAAGTCACCATGAAAACCTCCATAGATTGTTCAACCATATCAGTGAATATTGATAACACGTACCTCTGAAATGTTGCTGTGCATTACACAATCTTAATGGAATTGATTTGAAGGCAAATGTCCCATTTGTACAAGTGAAAGTGATATTTTGTTAATCTTCCAGGACAATGGAAATATGGTTGTAGCCCGAATAGAAATCAAGAAAGCAATATCATCCTCTACTCGTGAGACGATTCAACGTTTGATAAATAATAGGAGTTTAGAAATGATCTTTCTCGGTCCATGAATTGTGTTTCTTATAATCAATACACACCATCTATGCGGTAATAGGGTGGGTTGTGAGAAGTTCATTCTTTGCATTTGACACTAGAGTCATACCACCCATTTGTGGAGCACATTGCACCGGACTCACCCATTTACTATGCGCAATTGGGTTGATCAAACCGACATACAACCATTTGATTATCTCTTTATTAAACACTTCTTGCTTAGGAGGATTTAGCCTACTTTGATGCTCAATACTCGACTAGCATTCATCGGATAGTTGAATCTTTTGTGTGCAAATACTTGGAGGAATCCCTACAATGTCAGCCATAGACCAACCAATGGCTTTAATATGCTTCTTCAAAGTACCCATCATGGCCTCTAGTTGCTCTATCGACAAGTCGTTTGTGACGATTACTGACTAGCCCCCAAAAATACATATCAAAGATTTGAAGGTAACACTTTTAGCTCCTATTTTGGTGGCTCTTTAATAAATGACATGGCTTGAGGCGTTTAAAAAAATTTCAAGTCAATGTCAAATTTTTTCGGGTGGGATTAAAAAGTGCCAAAACATACAAAAGTAGCCACTACCTTATCAAAGTCATTAATCTCCTCTCCCTCATGGATTTGTAAATGTTGAATTCATTTCTTCATCGTTCACCCTGAATTTCAAGTCACCATTCTCAACATCGACAATAGCTATGCTGGTAGCTAAAAATGGTCGACAAAGAATGATCAGAATTTCAGCATCAATTTTACGATCAAGCACCACAAAATCATATTGAAAGATAAACTTGTTCACCTTCACTAGAATGTCATACACAACTTTCGCTGGCCTTTTGATTGACACGGTCTACCATTAATAATCTCATGGTTGTTGGCTTTGGGTCATTCAGCCAATGTTTATTGAAATTCCTTAAAGGTATCAAGTTTATGCTTGTCCCAAGGTCACATAAAGCTCTAGCAATTTGATATTCCTTAATAAGACAAGGGATGGTGAATTCTCCTGGGTAGTCTTTCTTTGTGATCATGTGTCTAGTCATAATAGCGCTAAGATTATGAGAGACTTCAATAGTTTCAAACTCCATCCATCATTTGTTTTTTACCAGCTCTTTCATATATTTAGCATAATTCGACATCTCGATCAAAGAATCCACTAAAGGGATGTTCACCTATAAATTTTTTAGTACGCCTAAGAACCTTTGATATTTTGCATCACTTTCTTTTTTATTTTTGCATTGTGTAAACGGCGGGTCTATCTTTATTGTCACTTCTGTATGTGGGGCTGCTACATTATCATATTTCTCATTTGCTCTCAAACCCGGTTCTTGGTTCTCTTATTCAACAACATCTGGTGATAACTCATCAGGGTTACATGTTTGTTTATTATCTACCAATATCTTCTTTGAGCTAAAATCTCAACCTTAAGACTTATTTTTCAAAGACTCTCCTACTCCGAGTTAGAACAGCCGCTACATGAGTACCACTCCTTAAATTTACTCTCACATTAATAGGCACACTCTCTCTTGATGTAGAATCTCAATAAGATGAAATCTAAATCATTTGTGCCTCAAGCTGCTTAACAAATGTTGAGTGGGAAGTAACGGTATGTGTCAATGTGGAGAAGTTTTTATGCATACCTTTCAATACCATGTCTGAACCATCTACCTAGTCATGTATCTTTTCTATCATGTCATTTGTTCGAGAATCCCTTTAATTTTTTTTGGTCCCCTTTAATACAACAGAGGCTCATACGCCTTACCATCAACATATTGTTCATCCTACATGGCCTTTAGATTACTCAAACAACGACTTCCCCAATTATCATTACCACTTTCTGTCTGACCTTGATTCGTGTCTGGCCTTTTATAGCTTAAGACAAGAACCCTCCACCTTGTTTTTTACACAACAATATTTTTCATCAAACCCTACTTTAAGGTTTTCAGCCATCGACCTCAATCCCTTACTAACGACAACCACATTCATCGATGTGAATTGATCTCGATGACATGATTTGATATCAATTTAAGTTGGGTCATCATTTTTGCCATATCTTCATCACATCTTTCACTCTGCATTATTTACTCTCCCAACAAGCCCAAATATGGAGAAACTATTTGAAAATGAATGTTTTATGATCTAGCTTGCTTTTACATAAGATTTAATGAAATCGTGAAACATTTTCTCACATTAAGAAATCATGATTATTGAAATGTTTTCTCACACATGGCTTAGGTAGCTAGTCTATGATGTTTTATGTTTAGATTAGTAACTTAATTGTTCTTTTCCATGTATGATGATATACTTATGTTATGGCTATTCTGTTGGGATTTTAAATTTACACCGAGAGGATATTGAGATGCAGGCTCTCCCGTTAGTAGAGGCCGGGTCTCTAGTAGCAATCTCTTTGTCCCTAACTACGTTCCCCATGGGTTTGTCTTAGAAATACATAGATAGTGGAATCACCTATTCAATAAGTTTAAGGTGTTTGCCTTGGCAAGCAAGGACATCTCTTTTTCATGTGGGAGCAAGACACTAGATGCCATATTATAGCTACGTGGTCTATCTCAGTTAATAGTAAATATCCCACAAAAATGAACAAAGTTGTTATTAAAGGTTTTATAAATCTTTAATCATGATTTTTAGATGCATTGACACGTTCATGATAAGTGATGTCTCTTTGGTGGTAGGTGATCACTTGATGTTCATAGAGTTGGTAAGTCCTCATGTTTTGAGGACCATGTTTCCTTTACTTTATTTTCTTATATTTTAGTTTTCAGACATTGTACGAGGTGTACGGGTTACGTCCCGACCAATTCTTTTGATTTACTAGAATGGCTTGTCAAGACTATGATTAGACTTTTGCTTTATGTCAAACCTCTTTTATTGATTGTGGACTTGTTACATTTATTTCTCCTATTTTCTATCATACTGTGATGTATGAATTTCACGTGGTTTGTGTAGAGCCTCTCGGGGTCTTTTATGCCATGTCACGTCTAGGGCGTACTTTGGGTTGTGACAAACTTGGTATTCAAAGAACAAGATTTTAGAAAAGCTCCTAGGATGTCTCATAAGCCACGTTGAGTAAAGTCTTGTTCATGAGTGTGAAGCATGCCATATTTATGAATAAGGGGCTACAAAGTGTTTAGAACACTTCACTTCTTTCATTACTCTGAAGTCGTGGCATGGAGTCTATCTTTATAAAGATCCTTCTTCTAAATCTTGTCAGATGATGTTCAAGATATGTCCCCTGGAAGACCTTATATGAGAAGGAATGCGGGTGAGAATGTGAAGCTTGAGGTTCCTCTAGTACTGGTTGACCCTTTGGTCGAGAAAGTGACACATGCAAAATTCCAAGACGCTATTCAAGTATTAACTCAACCTATGATTGCCGAAGAAAATAGAGAAGTTGTTTCTATCGTGAACCCAAATGTGGGTACGATGATGAAAAGGATAAGGGAATTCACTAGGATAATTCCTTCAGAATTCCATGTGTAACATCTGCACTTTCAGAATGTCTAAATTAACCCGCACTTTCATGGAAGGAGTGATTAATAAATTATTAATGATTTGGTAGGTCATATTTTAAGTGTTCGCGGGGCATATCTCATGTTTTGAACTTAAGAGAGTTGTGAAATAAGAGTTGGCGAAAGTTATCATAAGTTTCTTTTGAAGTTTTCTCTGAAATTGGGGTCATATTTCTCTGTGATTTACTCCCAATATATAAAGAGTTATGGGGCCCATAAAGTATCAAATCAAAGGTCTATGAGTCTAGTTTCCAACGCATCAAATCGTTTGTTCATACGACTTCAGAATAGAGAGATATTTGCATTTTTGTGAAATGACGCAAGCAGGCACGTGAGGTGGGCCAAGGTCGGTGGGAACATTATTTAATCGACCAGCTTCATTTTCTTTTTCATTTTCACGTTCAAGTAGCACTTAATACAGAGAAATTCTCCCCAAATCCATAAAATACTCTTTAGGTCTTAGTGATTTCATCTTGCAAGCTTAAGGAAAGTTGCTCAACATTGCGAGCTCGTCATTTTAGTGTAGTTTTCTTTGTGGATTGTGTGGCTTACCTCCCTGGTGGTTGTAGCAGCAGAGGTTTTACTTTGTTTGCACGTTTTGAGCTTTATTTCATACTTAAGTTGAAGGTAAGACCCTTCTTTTATTGATTTTAGCCTTGGTAAGCCGCAAATAGTGAGTTGTGACGGAAAACCGTATCTTTTGTTAGATTATCATAGTACTTTCCATTCTTGTGTGTTGTTTGTGGTGCTGCCTTATTGTAGTATCGAGGGGGGTTTCGAGTAGAAGTTGATAGACCACTGGCATTCATCGGAAAAGGTATGTTAGGGATATCCCCTTCAACCGGCATGTTTCCTTAAAGCTTTGGAGCGATATAATAGGGTTGTTATCGTTGATGAACTCGTAGATATAATTGTAAGTGGTTGGCTGATGGGTGGTTATAAACCTTCATTTTTGGGACTCGCAATCTATTAGTAATGACCCTACGTTGGGAATGACTTAGAGACTATTTGTATAGATTGTTTATAGATAAATTGCTCACCTTGAGCCTATTAAATTGTTTGTTATTGCCCTTGGGGCTATTGTGGTTAGTTGTTGAGCTATGAACTTCCTATGGGGGCTATGATGTTGGCTTAGAGGGCTATGTGTTGCCTACGGAGCTATATTAATTCCAAAGAGGGCTATGTGTTGCCTATGGGGCCATATTGATGCCAAAGAGGGCTATATGCTTCCTACGGGGCTATATTGATGCCAAAGAGGGCTATGTGTTGCCTACAGGGCTATATTGACGTTAAAGTTGTCTATATGTTGCTTATGGAGCTATGTTGTTCCCTAAAAGGGCTATGCGACTTCCTACATGGACAAGAGGCTATCGATAGGGGAATATAGATTGATTTTGCACATTTCGAGCTTATGGGGGCTTGGCTAGGTTGTTGTTTAATTATTTTTGTATGTTAAAATTCAGTAGCAGGTCAGTATGCTTACCTTATTCTTGATTCCTTATATGATTATTTTTAGTATATTATAATAACCACTCATTTAGTTGTTGCCTTTCATACTTGGTACATTATTTCGTACTGACTCCCCATTGTCTGGAGGCACTGCATTCATGCCTGCAGGTCCCGATAGACGACTCGATAAACCTCCATATCAGCACAGTTGATTTCCAGTAGATTGGCTAGCCTCTTTCCTCCAGAGCTGTCAGAGCTTAAAGGTTTGTTAGGTTTTTTTGTATATAGTTTTTGGGTAGGTCAGGGCCCTGTCCCGACCAAGCTTTACTACTCTTAGAGGCTTACAGACTAGTGTGTTGGGTTGTATAGCTACGTTATTGTCCATGTTGGCCTATTTTTATGGTTGGCTGAAGTTTTGTGATGGTTTTGTTTATTGTCTTGAGACATAGCATTTCATAGCTTCTCTATAGAGATCATGGCGGCTTTGACAGCCCATATAGCGTTTAAAGTTTTCTAGATATCATGGTGCCCTCGACAGCCCAAACAAGATTTATGTGCTACCTGGTTTTTTTACATGAACTGTGGGAGAAGTTGCTATCCTTTTCAGAGTTGTCACAGGGGCCTTGCCGGCCAAGGGCTTATTTTTAAGCCAAGATATAATTGTTTGTTTTCTTAGCTCTGTGCGGCTTCTATGTGCTATTAGCAAATGGTTTAGTAGGGTCAGCTCAGGCCCATGTTTTGGCATTAGGTGTCAGTTGTGTCCCTTGAGTTTGGGGTGTAACACCATGGTTCCAAGGTGTGGTTGAGGATCCTCAAGAGTTTGTTGATGAGGCTTACAAGATAGTGAAAATTATGGGATTGTCTACGGTGGATAAGGCTGAATTGGCTGCTTATCAACACAAGGGTGTTGCTCAAGTTTTGTTTGAACAATAGAAAAGTGAGGACGGTTGATGTGGGTCCTCTTGATTGAGAAAATTTAAGGAAGCTTTTCTTGATCGTTTCTTTCCTCCTGAGATGAAAGAATCGAAAGTACTTGAGTTCATTAATCTCTGTCAAGGCAATATAAATGTAAAGGACTATGCTTTGAAATTTACTCAAATGGCTAAGTATGCTCCAACTATGTTTGCCGATTCTAGGGCAAGGATAAGTAAGTTTGTGTCAGGTCTTTCCAACTTAGTTGTCAACGAGTGTTGTACTGCCATGGTTATTAAGGAGATGGATATGAATCGTGTGATGATACATACCCAACAAATTGAAGAGGAAAATCTTAAGGAAAGGGCATGGGAATCCAAGAAAGTAAGAATCGGTGATGGGGACTTTTCTTATTCTTTGTCTAGTGGAGAGTAAGAATCGGTGATGGGGACTTTTCTTATTCTTTGTCTAGTGGACATGGACATCCTCAATTCCAGAAAAAGTCTCTGATCAGGGTTCTTTTAATGCTCCAACCTCAAGGTTCAACAAATATAGGGGGTCTAACCCTTAGCCTGAAAGAGCTAGTGGTAATGGATATTCTATTCCCACTTGCACAAGGTATGTTAAGAAACATGATGGAAAATATTTTTCAGGTAAGGATGGTTGCTTTAACTGTAGAAACAATGGTCATCTTATGAGAGATTTCCCATTCCTTGCTACTAAGTGAAGGGATAGTAGGAAATTTCAACCTAATGGTTACGGTTTAGGTGCTCCCAAGCAAAATAAATTCTATATTATTCAGACTTGATATGATCACGAGGATTCTCCAACTGTAGGGAATGGTATGTTGAAAGTCTTTCATGTTGATTTTAATGCTTTACTTAAGCCATGTGCTACGTTGTCATTTTTTTCCTTATGTGGCCATAAGATATGTTGTTGGTCCCGAAATCCTTTCTAATCCCTTTCATGTCTCTACCATAGTGGTTGATTCTATTGTTGCTAAAAGAGTTTATAGAAATTGCCTTATTTCCGTTTCTCATAGAGTCACTCATGTTGATGTTGTAGAGATTTATATGTTAGATTTTGATATTATTCTTTGGATAGATTGGCTTCATGCATTTTATGCTTCCATAGATTGTAGAACCTATTTGGTCACATTCAAGGTTCTGAACGAACCTATCATGTCATGGGAATGGAGAAATTATGCTCTTAAGGGTCAATTCATATTTTAACTAAAGGCTAGGAAGATGATTTCTAAGTGTTGCATTTATCATCTTGTTCGGAGTAGGGTTACACATTTTGAAATCCCTACTCTTGAGTCAGTTGCAATTGTAAGAGAGTTTTCGGAAGTATTTCCTGTTGATCTTCTCGGTGTTTCTCTTGAAAGGGAAATAGACTTCGATATTGAAATTTTCCCAGATATGCAGCTTATCTCTTTTCCTCCCTATCGTATAGCCCTGAAAGAATATAAATAAAAGGTCAATGGAAGGATTTGTTGGATAAAGGTTTAATTAGACCGAGTATCTCACCATGCGGTGCTCCAATGTTTTTTGTTCAAAAGAAGGATTGTTTTCTCTGAATGTGCATTGACTATTGACAATTGAATAAGCTTGCAATTAAGAATAAGTATCCTATTCCAAGGATAAATGGTTTTTTATCAACTCTAAGAAGTGATTTACTTCTATAAGATTGATCTTAGGTTGGGTTATTACCATTTAAGGGTGAAGAAGAGTTACATTCCAAAGATAGCTTT
Organism: Solanum appendiculatum; assembly: GCA_018342035.1. Taxonomy (NCBI): domain Eukaryota; kingdom Viridiplantae; phylum Streptophyta; class Magnoliopsida; order Solanales; family Solanaceae; genus Solanum; species Solanum appendiculatum. The sequence goes on from JAGDQO010000082.1 coordinate 33,928, forward strand.
TTGACCTTGATATGGTCATCAAAAGTTTTTGGTGATGTCATTTGGCTTTACTAATGCCCCATCGGCGTTCATGGATTCGATGAATAAGGTCTTCAAGTAATATCTTGATATGTTTGTGGTCGTGTTTATTGATGATATTTTGATTTACTCATGAAGTGAGGATGAGCATGTTGAGCATTTGAGGATTGTGTTGCCAATTCTCAAGGATCGTGAGTTGTATGCTAAGTTTAGCAAATGTGAGTTTTTGTTGAGGTCCATTGCTTTCTTTTGATACATTGTCTCTGATGAAGGAATTCAAGTCGATCCTAAGAAAACATAGGTAGTTAAGAATTTGTCTAGACCTTTGTCTGCTTCATAAGTACGAAGTTTCTTTGGCTTGACCAGTTATTATAGAAGGTTCATGGAAGGATTTTCCTCTATTGGCTCAAAAGAAAGTGAAATTCCTATGGCTTGAAACTTGTGAGAAAAGTTTCCAAGAATATAAAGATAGACTCACTTCAGCCCCTATTTTGAGATTACCAGAAGGATTGGATAGTTTTGTGGTTTATTGTGATGTTTCAAAGATTGGTCTTGGTTGTGTTTTAATGCAACATGGGAAAGTCATTGCTTATGCTTCAAGGCAATTGAAGGTGCATGAAAAGAATTACCGACCAAAGAGCTTGAAATATGTGTTCATTCAAAAGGATTTGAATCTTTGCCAAAGGAGATGGATTGGGTTATTGAAGGATTACGACATGAGTGTCCTCTATCATCCTTGTAAGCCGTTTGTGGTGGTGGATGTTCTTAGTCGACTATCAATGGGAAGTGTTACTCGTGTTGAGGATTATAAGAAGGAGTTGGTTCGTGTTGTTCATAGATTTGCCCGATTTGGTGTTCCTTTGGTTGATTCAAATGAAGGTGGGGTGATTGTTCATAATATTTCTGAATCGTCTTTTATATCGGATGTTTTTGGTAAGAAAGATCTTGATCCAGTATGAGTTGTCTTAAAGAAGTCAGTTTCTGAATAAATCTTTGAGGCTTTCTCATAAGGGGGAGATGGTGTCCTTCGATATCAAGGTCAATTATGTGTCCTAATGATAATGAGTTGAGGAATCATATTCTGAAGAAGCTCACAGTTCTTGGCATTCTATTCACCTGGGATCCAAAAAGATGTACCGTGATTTGCAAGAAGTCTATTGGTGGAATAGTATGATGAAGGATATTGTAGAATTTATGGCTAAATATCCAAATTGTCAACAAGTAAAAGTTGAGCATCAGTAACCTGGTGGTTTTTGCTCAAAACTTTATTATTCATACATGAAAGTGGGAAGATTTGAATATAAACTTCATTATCGGCTTACCTCACACTCATCGGTAATTTGATTTGATTTGGGTTATTGTGGACCGAATCACAAAGTTGGCTCACTTTCATCCCATTAAGACTTCATTTTTCAGCCAAAGAGTATGTAAAGATTTATATCGGGAAATGGTAAGGTTGCATGGAGTGCCTTTGTTTATAATCTTCAATCATGGTACTCAGTTTACATAAGTTTTGGAAATCATTTCAGAAAGGTCTTGGTACTAAAGTTAAACTTAGCGCGACTTCTCATCCTCAGACCGATGGACAAACAGAACGTACCATTCAGACTTTAGATGATATGTTAAGAGCTCGGATGATTAACTTCAAGGGTAACTGGGATGATCATTTCCCTTTGATTATGTTTGCTTATAATAATAGCTATCATTCTAGCATTGGGATGGCTCTATTCGAGGCTCTCTATGGTAGTAGGTGTAGATCTCCTATCAGTTCATTTGAAGTTGGTGAGGTTGCATTGATAGGGCCTGAGTTGGTGCATAAGGCTATGGAAATGGTTTTCCGATCAAGTTTCCTCCAATGCTCCTCCTAAGTTCCACAAAGATAAGGTTCCTAACCCTAAGCCTCAAGAAGGCAATGGTGGTGGATCTCCATTATCTACTTGTGCCAAATATAGAAGGAAGCATGAGGGTAAATGCTTAGGCATTACAGATGGTTGCTTCGATTGTGGTAAGAGTGTTCATAAGATAAGAGATTGTCCATCACTTACGGCTAAGGGAAGAGAAGGTAGGCTAGCTCCACCTAGTGGTTTGAGTTCTAGTGCTCCTAAGCAAAACAGATTCTAAGCACTTCAAACTCGTCATGAGACAGAGGGTTCTCCAAATGTGGTTACCTGTCATGACCCAGGGTAGCCCCTAGATGGAACACGGCGTACAAGACCCCAAGATGTCTCATACAAGCCCTTAGCATACATAACATACAAGATAATAGAGAAACAAGAGTTTAAAAATGCATTTTATATCAAAGCTTTACTCAAAATAGTGGAAGTCTACAACTCATGTCTCAAAGCCTTCTAATATCATAGAATACGAATAAAAGTGAT
>JAGDQO010000083.1:0-26681 GCA_018342035.1 Solanum appendiculatum
GAGCTATGTTGTTCCCTAAAAGGGCTATGCGACTTCCTACATGGACAAGAGGCTATCGATAGGGGAATATAGATTGATTTTGCACATTTCGAGCTTATGGGGGCTTGGCTAGGTTGTTGTTTAATTATTTTTGTATGTTAAAATTCAGTAGCAGGTCAGTATGCTTACCTTATTCTTGATTCCTTATATGATTATTTTTAGTATATTATAATAACCACTCATTTAGTTGTTGCCTTTCATACTTGGTACATTATTTCGTACTGACTCCCCATTGTCTGGAGGCACTGCATTCATGCCTGCAGGTCCCGATAGACGACTCGATAAACCTCCATATCAGCACAGTTGATTTCCAGTAGATTGGCTAGCCTCTTTCCTCCAGAGCTGTCAGAGCTTAAAGGTTTGTTAGGTTTTTTTGTATATAGTTTTTGGGTAGGTCAGGGCCCTGTCCCGACCAAGCTTTACTACTCTTAGAGGCTTACAGACTAGTGTGTTGGGTTGTATAGCTACGTTATTGTCCATGTTGGCCTATTTTTATGGTTGGCTGAAGTTTTGTGATGGTTTTGTTTATTGTCTTGAGACATAGCATTTCATAGCTTCTCTATAGAGATCATGGCGGCTTTGACAGCCCATATAGCGTTTAAAGTTTTCTAGATATCATGGTGCCCTCGACAGCCCAAACAAGATTTATGTGCTACCTGGTTTTTTTACATGAACTGTGGGAGAAGTTGCTATCCTTTTCAGAGTTGTCACAGGGGCCTTGCCGGCCAAGGGCTTATTTTTAAGCCAAGATATAATTGTTTGTTTTCTTAGCTCTGTGCGGCTTCTATGTGCTATTAGCAAATGGTTTAGTAGGGTCAGCTCAGGCCCATGTTTTGGCATTAGGTGTCAGTTGTGTCCCTTGAGTTTGGGGTGTAACACCATGGTTCCAAGGTGTGGTTGAGGATCCTCAAGAGTTTGTTGATGAGGCTTACAAGATAGTGAAAATTATGGGATTGTCTACGGTGGATAAGGCTGAATTGGCTGCTTATCAACACAAGGGTGTTGCTCAAGTTTTGTTTGAACAATAGAAAAGTGAGGACGGTTGATGTGGGTCCTCTTGATTGAGAAAATTTAAGGAAGCTTTTCTTGATCGTTTCTTTCCTCCTGAGATGAAAGAATCGAAAGTACTTGAGTTCATTAATCTCTGTCAAGGCAATATAAATGTAAAGGACTATGCTTTGAAATTTACTCAAATGGCTAAGTATGCTCCAACTATGTTTGCCGATTCTAGGGCAAGGATAAGTAAGTTTGTGTCAGGTCTTTCCAACTTAGTTGTCAACGAGTGTTGTACTGCCATGGTTATTAAGGAGATGGATATGAATCGTGTGATGATACATACCCAACAAATTGAAGAGGAAAATCTTAAGGAAAGGGCATGGGAATCCAAGAAAGTAAGAATCGGTGATGGGGACTTTTCTTATTCTTTGTCTAGTGGAGAGTAAGAATCGGTGATGGGGACTTTTCTTATTCTTTGTCTAGTGGACATGGACATCCTCAATTCCAGAAAAAGTCTCTGATCAGGGTTCTTTTAATGCTCCAACCTCAAGGTTCAACAAATATAGGGGGTCTAACCCTTAGCCTGAAAGAGCTAGTGGTAATGGATATTCTATTCCCACTTGCACAAGGTATGTTAAGAAACATGATGGAAAATATTTTTCAGGTAAGGATGGTTGCTTTAACTGTAGAAACAATGGTCATCTTATGAGAGATTTCCCATTCCTTGCTACTAAGTGAAGGGATAGTAGGAAATTTCAACCTAATGGTTACGGTTTAGGTGCTCCCAAGCAAAATAAATTCTATATTATTCAGACTTGATATGATCACGAGGATTCTCCAACTGTAGGGAATGGTATGTTGAAAGTCTTTCATGTTGATTTTAATGCTTTACTTAAGCCATGTGCTACGTTGTCATTTTTTTCCTTATGTGGCCATAAGATATGTTGTTGGTCCCGAAATCCTTTCTAATCCCTTTCATGTCTCTACCATAGTGGTTGATTCTATTGTTGCTAAAAGAGTTTATAGAAATTGCCTTATTTCCGTTTCTCATAGAGTCACTCATGTTGATGTTGTAGAGATTTATATGTTAGATTTTGATATTATTCTTTGGATAGATTGGCTTCATGCATTTTATGCTTCCATAGATTGTAGAACCTATTTGGTCACATTCAAGGTTCTGAACGAACCTATCATGTCATGGGAATGAAGAAATTATGCTCTTAAGGGTCAGTTCATATTTTAACTAAAGGCTAGGAAGATGATTTCTAAGTGTTGCATTTATCATCTTGTTCGGAGTAGGGATACACATTTTGAAATCCCTACTCTTGAGTCAGTTGCGATTGTAAGAGAGTTTTCGGAAGTATTTCCTGTTGATCTTCTCGGTGTTTCTCTTGAAAGGGAAATAGACTTCGATATTGAAATTTTCCCAGATATGCAGCTTATCTCTTTTCCTCCCTATCGTATAGCCCTGAAAGAATATAAATAAAAGGTCAATGGAAGGATTTGTTGGATAAAGGTTTAATTAGACCGAGTATCTCACCATGCGGTGCTCCAATGTTTTTTGTTCAAAAGAAGGATTGTTTTCTCTGAATGTGCATTGACTATTGACAATTGAATAAGCTTGCAATTAAGAATAAGTATCCTATTCCAAGGATAAATGGTTTTTTATCAACTCTAAGAAGTGATTTACTTCTATAAGATTGATCTTAGGTTGGGTTATTACCATTTAAGGGTGAAGAAGAGTTACATTCCAAAGATAGCTTTTTGACCTTGATATGGTCATCAAAAGTTTTTGGTGATGTCATTTGGCTTTACTAATGCCCCATCGGCGTTCATGGATTCGATGAATAAGGTCTTCAAGTAATATCTTGATATGTTTGTGGTCGTGTTTATTGATGATATTTTGATTTACTCATGAAGTGAGGATGAGCATGTTGAGCATTTGAGGATTGTGTTGCCAATTCTCAAGGATCGTGAGTTGTATGCTAAGTTTAGCAAATGTGAGTTTTTGTTGAGGTCCATTGCTTTCTTTTGATACATTGTCTCTGATGAAGGAATTCAAGTCGATCCTAAGAAAACATAGGTAGTTAAGAATTTGTCTAGACCTTTGTCTGCTTCATAAGTACGAAGTTTCTTTGGCTTGACCAGTTATTATAGAAGGTTCATGGAAGGATTTTCCTCTATTGGCTCAAAAGAAAGTGAAATTCCTATGGCTTGAAACTTGTGAGAAAAGTTTCCAAGAATATAAAGATAGACTCACTTCAGCCCCTATTTTGAGATTACCAGAAGGATTGGATAGTTTTGTGGTTTATTGTGATGTTTCAAAGATTGGTCTTGGTTGTGTTTTAATGCAACATGGGAAAGTCATTGCTTATGCTTCAAGGCAATTGAAGGTGCATGAAAAGAATTACCGACCAAAGAGCTTGAAATATGTGTTCATTCAAAAGGATTTGAATCTTTGCCAAAGGAGATGGATTGGGTTATTGAAGGATTACGACATGAGTGTCCTCTATCATCCTTGTAAGCCGTTTGTGGTGGTGGATGTTCTTAGTCGACTATCAATGGGAAGTGTTACTCGTGTTGAGGATTATAAGAAGGAGTTGGTTCGTGTTGTTCATAGATTTGCCCGATTTGGTGTTCCTTTGGTTGATTCAAATGAAGGTGGGGTGATTGTTCATAATATTTCTGAATCGTCTTTTATATCGGATGTTTTTGGTAAGAAAGATCTTGATCCAGTATGAGTTGTCTTAAAGAAGTGGGTTTCTGAATAAATCTTTGAGGCTTTCTCATAAGGGGGAGATGGTGTCCTTCGATATCAAGGTCAATTATGTGTCCTAATGATAATGAGTTGAGGAATCATATTCTGAAGAAGCTCACAGTTCTTGGCATTCTATTCACCTGGGATCCAAAAAGATGTACCGTGATTTGCAAGAAGTCTATTGGTGGAATAGTATGATGAAGGATATTGTAGAATTTATGGCTAAATATCCAAATTGTCAACAAGTAAAAGTTGAGCATCAGTAACCTGGTGGTTTTTGCTCAAAACTTTATTATTCATACATGGAAGTGGGAAGATTTGAATATAAACTTCATTATCGGCTTACCTCACACTCATCGGTAATTTGATTTGATTTGGGTTATTGTGGACCGAATCACAAAGTTGGCTCACTTTCATCCCATTAAGACTTCATTTTTCAGCCAAAGAGTATGTAAAGATTTATATCGGGAAATGGTAAGGTTGCATGGAGTGCCTTTGTTTATAATCTTCAATCATGGTACTCAGTTTACATAAGTTTTGGAAATCATTTCAGAAAGGTCTTGGTACTAAAGTTAAACTTAGCGCGACTTCTCATCCTCAGACTGATGGACAAACAGAACGTACCATTTAGACTTTAGATGATATGTTAAGAGCTCGGATGATTAACTTCAAGGGTAACTGGGATGATCATTTCCCTTTGATTATGTTTGCTTATAATAATAGCTATCATTCTAGCATTGGGATGGCTCTATTCGAGGCTCTCTATGGTAGTAGGTGTAGATCTCCTATCAGTTCATTTGAAGTTGGTGAGGTTGCATTGATAGGGCCTGAGTTGGTGCATAAGGCTATGGAAATGGTTTTCCGATCAAGTTTCCTCCAATGCTCCTCCTAAGTTCCACAAAGATAAGGTTCCTAACCCTAAGCCTCAAGAAGGCAATGGTGGTGGATCTCCATTATCTACTTGTGCCAAATATAGAAGGAAGCATGAGGGTAAATGCTTAGGCATTACAGATGGTTGCTTCGATTGTGGTAAGAGTGTTCATAAGATAAGAGATTGTCCATCACTTACGGCTAAGGGAAGAGAAGGTAGGCTAGCTCCACCTAGTGGTTTGAGTTCTAGTGCTCCTAAGCAAAACAGATTCTAAGCACTTCAAACTCGTCATGAGACAGAGGGTTCTCCAAATGTGGTTACCTGTCATGACCCAGGGTAGCCCCTAGATGGAACACGGCGTACAAGACCCCAAGATGTCTCATACAAGCCCTTAGCATACATAACATACAAGATAATAGAGAAACAAGAGTTTAAAAATGCATTTTATATCAAAGCTTTACTCAAAATAGTGGAAGTCTACAACTCATGTCTCAAAGCCTTCTAATATCATAGAATACGAATAAAAGTGATAGGGACGCATCCCAATACAATATCCAATATAAGGAAAGACATAAAATGTAAAATCCAACAAGGCTATGTCCTCGGATGGATGAGGACTCACCAAGCCTTCTTCTCAAATCAAAGTTAATGCTCAAGCCACGAGTGGAAGGTGAATCGCCACGTCCTACACCAAAGAAGTTGATGTAGGCAAGAGTATGTGCTAGCACAATTAAGTACTAGTACGATAGCAATGCACATAAACACATAAATCATGCTAGAGAGAGAAACATAATCATGACATGCAATGGCCAAGCTAAAAACATGATAAACATGAGAAACATGAAACATAAAGCATATATCAAGGCCAAAGCAAGCTAAATCATCTTTCCTTCTTTTCTTTGCCTCATTATTAGAACACTTGTTCATTAATTTGTGGGGAAAAGCCTTAACCGACATGTAAGACCACGTGAGCCATCAACACGGAATCTGGTGAGTACCCACAACGAAAAGAGGTGTCCTACTTGCTAAGGTAAGACCATGAACTTCTTAGCCTATGTGGATTCACTAGCTAATGTCTACTTAAAGACAACATCCTATGGTGGCAACATAGTTTATGGGATAGATATTGCTTTAGGAAACTTGGCCTCAACTAACGGGAAAGCTCCATCTAGAAAACTCGGCCTCTACTAATGGGAGAGCTTTCACTAGAAGACCCAGCCTCTACTAACGGGAGGGCTCCCATCTCAATATCCACTCGGTGCTAAGCATAATTTCCACGGACTAGTCATTAACATATTTATATCATTAAACATGAAAAAGTACAACTAGGGTTACCAATTCAAGCTAAAATCGTGCTTATAGACGTTTCATCTTCCATGGACCTTGTCCAAGCTTACGTCATTAGACTAGCTCCTCAAGAACATCGGTAATCGCCTCTTTGTTCTTTTAGGTCATATTGGGAGTATTATGTGAGAAAACCTTTCACAACTCAACCATAGCATCATCATATCATAACTTTGGTACTTTACTCTCAAAGCACCCTTAATTCATCATGCTCATGTTTCATAGTTCATAGAGTTTATATGGGTTCATGCAAGCTCAACTCATATCATGCAATTCAATGCAAGCTCATGCTTAGAAAGCCATAATTAGGACAATTTACCCATACTTGAAGGAGCACAATAATAGAGGAAAATCATGCTTTTAACTTGATCATGCTACATTCATAAGACTATGCTCAATTCATTCATAATTCATGCTTGATTTCATAGAGAATTCATAAACTTCATTAAATCATAACTCAACCCAACAATCAAAGCATAGATTATAAAATTAGGGAGAATTAGCTTTAGATCATGGGGGTTCATGCAATCTTTACATCAAATCATGTAATTCACGCTAATTCGTGCACTAAGTTACTTTATCACGCTAAATCGTGCACTAGGAATCATAAAATCATAAAATCAATAATTGGAATCATAATTGAAGAACCCACAATGATTGATCACAAACCCTAATTCAATTGGGTTAGAGTAAACCTTTGAAAATCATGAAGAAGAGGAAGGGCCCATTGGAGGAAAAGATTCCTAATGGTGAACACTATCATACCTCAAAGCAATCCACAAGAAATTGGAGAAAATTGAAGGTCTCCAATGGAGGATTCAAGCTTCTTCTTCTTCCTTCAGAGTTGAGAGAGTTTCTTTTTAGAGAGAGAAATATTTGAGAGAGGAGAGTTTTGGAATGAATTAGAATGAAAGGAATTAGGCTTGGAAAGTATTTATAGGTCTTAGATTAAGGGTATAACTGACTTAGCTTAAAAGGTAAACAATTAGGGAAAAGACCAAAAAGCCCTTAATTAAAAACTGTCGGAGCCAACCGACGGATAGGATCTACGGTCCGTACATCAATTGACGGGCTATCCTGTTCTTCCATCAATTTATTCAGAAAGTTCATTTTGGGCTGAAAATTTGGCCAAGTCTGGAAGGCATCTACGGAACCCATCTACGGCCCGTCAATTGAACTACGAACTGTCCTGCTATTCCGTTGGTCAAAGTTTAGAAACTTGGAAATCCTGAAATTTCACAGTGCCTTTGACGGTTCCCACCTACGGCTAGTTGGTGGCCTCCGTAGGTCACTGTCTTCAGGTGAGTTCTGCATTTTAAAATCCCTTGGAAGCTTGGGGTGTTACAATATCTCCCCCTTGGGAACATTCGTCCTCGAATGAGAATCAAGACATCTTGAAAGGGTAATAGACACGGACTAACAACCCAACCTAGCATGCAATCACGTAAGTGCACATATCCGAGGAGGGAACCTCAACTCCAAGCTAAAGAATGATCAACACATCATATCATGAAGACTTTATGCAACTCATACCTTAATGCACATAATCATTTAAGACTCTTCATGAACATGCACAATCAAGGAATCATAGAAATCAACTATGACACATGAGACCAAAAGAATGAACCATGAGGATCAAGATACCTCAAGTTAGAATAGGATCGGAAGGAAAGAGATGAGGATATCAGGACACCATATCGGCCTTGCCCTACCAAGTAGCACCCTCAACCAATTGATTCCTCCTTTATCACCTTCGTATATCCGTAGTTTCTTGGGCTTAGCCGGTTATTATAGGAGGTTTGTTGAAGGGTTTTCATCCATTGCTTCTCCATTGATGGCTTTGACTCAAAAGAAGGTTAAATTCGCATGGTCCGAGGCATGCGAGTAGAGTTTTCAAGAATTGAAGGATCGACTTACTTTGGCTTCGATATTGAGTCTATCGGAAGGATCCGATGGTTTTGTGGTTTATTGTGATGCCTCGAGAATTGGGCTAGGATGTTTTCTTATGAAAAATGGGAAAGTCATTGCTTACGCTTCAAGACAACTTAGGTGCATGAAAAGAACTATCCTACTCATGACTTTGAATTGGCGGCAGTTGTGTTTGCTTTGAAAATATGGCGACATTATTTGTATGGGGTACATGTAGATGTCTTCACCGACCATAAGAGTTTGCAATATATGTTTAAGCAGAAAGATTTGAATCTCCGCCATAGAAGATGACTCGAGTTTTTAAAAGACTATGATATGAGTGTTCTCTATCACCCCGGTAAGGCTAACGTGGTGGCGGATGCCCTTAGTCGATTATCTATGGGTAGTGTTGCTCATGATGAGGATTGTATAGAAGAGTTGGTTCGCGACATCCATAGATTTGCTCGATTGGTTTGTTCTACTAAAGGTGGTGTTACGGTTCACAAGGATTTTGAATCCTCTTTTGTGCATGATGTGAAAGCTAAGCAAGGTCTTGACCCTAACTTTGTTGAACTAAAGGAAGCGGTACTCAAGAAGTCCATAGAGGTTTTCTCCCAAGGGGGAGATGGTGTGCTTCGATTTCAAGGTTGTTTGTGTGTTCCCAATGTAGAGGGCTTAAGAGAGCAAATCTTATCGGAAACCCATAGTTCTCGATATTCCATCCACCCAGGAGCTACCAAAATGTACCGTGATTTGAGGGAAATTTATTGGTGGAACGGTATGAAGAAAGATATTGTGGAATTTGTGGTTAAGTGCCCTAATTGTCAACAAGTGAAAGTTGAGCATCAAAGGCCGGGAGGTTTGACCCAAAATATTAGTATTCCTACTTGGAAATAGGGAGATGTGAATATGGATTTTATTGTGGCTTTGCCTCGCACGAGGCGACAATATGATTCGATTTTCATTGTTGTTGATAGAGTGACAAAGTCAGCCCATTTCATTCCCGTCAAGGTTTCTTATTTGGTGGAGGATTATGCTAAGTTGTATTTGAGGGAGATGGTTAGGCTGCATGGAGTGCCTTTATCCATTATCTCTGATCGTGGTGCACAATTTACTTCTCAATTTTGGAAGTCGTTCCAAAAATGTCTTGGTACTTGTGTTAAGCTTAGTACGGCCTTTCATCCCCAAATTGATGGGCAAGCGGAGCGTACTATTCAAACTTTGGAAGATATATTGAGAGCTTGTGCAATTGATTTGAAGGGTACTTGGGATGATCACTTGCCTTTGATTGAGTTTGCTTATAACAATAGCTACCATTCTAGTATTGGTATGGCTCCATTTGAGGTCCTCCATTGTAGGAGGTGTAGATCTCCTATAGATTGGCTTGAAGTTGGTGAAGTTGCTTTGATAGGCCCGGAGATGGTGCATGAGGCTATGGAGAAAATTCGACTTATTAGGGAGAGGTTGAAAATGGCCCAAAGTCGACAAAAGTCCTATGCCGTTATTGGTATCAGAGCCATGTTGGCAGTATACGTACCTAGCATGAGCAGCTAAGTACATATACTGTCTGGGGCATGACAAAATTTATATTAATTTATGAATTGATTATTTAAGCTTTGATTAATCTATTTTAATATATTAATATGTTAATTGATATTATGTTCTTAATCTTGTTTCTATAACTGGTGTGAGGTGTTCATTCTTCTCTAAGTGTGTGAGGTAACCGAATAATACCCGGTTCATACGTTGGCTAGCCGAATTGAATAGGTCGTCAAGCTAGGAGAGCGTTAGACCTTGTATGGTGATCCCGTAGCCAAGATAACTCTAGAGAAAGAACAGATGTAAAACCAAGAGAACCTCCCTTAGAAACTAAGAATCTAGATCTTTAATATCTCTTTGCATATTTTTATATTATTATTGATTGATCATGCTTGAATTATCTATTTCTATTTTAATATAATTTTGTCTATAAGTCCTTAAGACAGTATTCTTTTAAAATGGAAAATAACCAGCATATTTTAAACAGTGTTAATTTATCCTCCCAAGCAACTAAGATTGCTAAACTTGAAAATGATCTTCAAAACTGGAATATACCAGAAGAACCTTTTAAAGCTATTTATCATTTAGGTAAATTTAATTTATTTGTTAATCACAATATTAAACCTTGTGAATCTACTACTGCTATTAATAATTCTCTTGAAATTATTCGTTTATTGAATGCTAACGATATTAATCGTTATAAAAATAAATTTAATTATTTGCATATTGGTTTAGTGAAAGTTGCTGTTAAGCCCCTGTTCAGGAAAGGCTTAGATATTCCTATTTGTGTCCTCCTCAGAGATGATAGATTTCTTAATTTTGATGATTCGCTGTTAGGAGTTCTTCAAAGTAATCTAGCCGATGGCCCGGTTTACTTTAATTGTTATCCTAACTTTTCAATAGACATTAATGATCCTAATGTCATGGATTCTTTGACACTTAATGTCAAAACAAAAAATCTAAATAGCAAAGCCAATACTCGAGAGATAGCGATTATCTACAGAGTATATTATCGGCTTATGTCTACTACTCTTGCACCAAAGGCTCGAATTGAGAGCCAAAAGGGTGTAACAATGCTTATGGAGGCTAATCATGAGCATAGTTCAATATTCGTCCCTAGATTAATCAATTGGAATGACATTCTATCTAACGATGAATGGCATTTTGATGCAATCACTCAACCTTTTTCCTCTCATTCAGAGAGATCTCGCATTGAAAGGGTAATTCAATACCCTGATGGTTCTATAGATCTAAAATTCCTTGAGAATTCCTTATCTAGAACTGCCTCTAGAAGAGCGTCTTGTTCGTCTGTCCCAACAAAGATGGCTCCTTATTCGCCATCTGCTCCTTCGAGGACTGCTCCTCACCCTCCTTCTTCTTCAAAAACCCCGGAGGATGACGAAGATGAAGAAAAACTTGTTCTTAGAAACAATGACAAGGGAAAAGTCACTGGTGTGGATTTTTCGGGAAATGTCCCTAAGGTTTATTATCAAGAAATCCCTGGTAGTCCTACAGCCAGTGAAATGGAACCACCTCCAAATCGAAAAGATTCGGTACCTGATCATTTAAAGATGCTCAAATCTGAAAAGGATTTTATTCCTAATCCTCAGATTTTGCAAGAATCTTGGATTCATCCTAATAATCAAATCAACAGAGATTGGTATAAGGAATAAATATCCCTATTCAAGGAACTATTATAAAAGCTTCCCCTTTAAAAATCCTCTCCACAGAAAAACCTTCTGTCATTGCTACTAATCTTGATATCAACAAGATTATAGAACAGAATAATTACACCAATCAAATTCTTCATATCGTTTCTAGACAAATTGAAGATTCCAAAGAAAAAGCCTCTTTTTCAGGAAGGCCTGTCCCTCTATCTTCTACCAACAGCAGTCAGAAAATAGACCCAAACCCTATATTCAAAATCAATGAATTTTCCAGAGAAAATTATCCTAAGCTCAAGAATACCTTTGATATTTCTGACAATATTTTGGATAAAATTAATGAGAAACTAGCCAATTTCTCTATATCTGATAAAAGAGCTGCTTTCAGAGCTTCTACCAGCACCAGTGGTAAAATAACTACTATCAAAGAAAATATTGTTCAAAAACTCTCCAATGATAGATTTCATAACCGAAAAAACTATCATAAAAGACCTTCTTTCCCAGACCTTCAATATGAGGAAAACGCTTTTCTCTCTACTTCTTCTCATGAAGGAAGCAGTATAACTGAATGGAACATTGATGGGCTAATTATACTCTCAAAGAAAGAGAGAACTTTGCAAACTCTTGGATGATAGATATGAAAAGAATCCAATGTGAAATGGATTTCTTCAAATGGTTTGAAATGACGGGAAAAATTGATAATCAAAAAGATTCTCTTAAAGTCATTATCAATAAATGGTATACTACTTCAAACAAAGTGATTGAAGATGTTACTCCTCCTCTGATACCAATAACGGATCGGCGGTAATCCTCCGAAGTTGTATTAGTAAATTATGACAAGATTTATACGAAGAACTAAAGAGAGTAATAAAAACTTACAAATTTTTATTTATAAGAACATATGAAGAGCTACAGACGGAAGCATTAAAAACATTGAAAGCTTAGAGAATAGAGAGGTTTTCAGTTTTGGGTAAAAAGCTGATGCCTTCTAAAGAGAAGAGAGAGATCCTTTTATAGAATAAGGATTCTTTCTTTACAATAATTAAAGATAGACAAATTCAAAATGATTGTCGGTGAGTGGGTCCTTACTTTTATAAAGTAAAGTTGTAAGATTCCTTTTAGGAATAGTAATATGTCTCTTTTCAAAAAGTAATTCCGACCTTTGGTCTCTACTTTTCTCAAGAGCCAAGTTCCTATTCATAATCGGGGTCCACATATGACTGCTATTCCTTTGAGATCGCACATGTCCCCATTACTACTTCCAGACGATGCGGCGTCGCTGATTAGCTGCATTATCTGAGTCTCAGTATAATCTTCAAGATTATCCATAGCCTTTTTGAGCTTTGCTTTGAGTTCATCTTTTGAAGTCTTTTGTTTGACGACTGATATGTTAATCGTGGGCTTAATTCCTGTTGGCTTAGGAGTCCACCCTTTGATCATTACTTCTTTAGCTAAGAAGCGTATTTTATCTATTTCTACCTTGGTAAAATTCCAAGAAATAATATAAGAAATTCTTTTCTGGATAAAGAACTTACATAATTTGATATACTCTGGGAGAGTAGATATTTCTGGAGTACTCTGGAACTCAGTGAACCTGATGTGAAATTGTTGTGGTAATATCTGCAGATTTCCTCCAAAAATGTTCCACCATTCGTAGAACCATTTGGGAATAATTGACTTAATTACTTTTGGGCAATATTTAATAAACCAAGTGTGTCTTGGCCTAAGATACATAAAATTAAACCAGGCTGCTTTGTAGTCATGCCAATTGTAAGTTTGTGGCCTGTGAGGCATGAACAAAGATACTGGAGTGTGTAAATGATCAGTGTACCACTCGAATGGTGATAAAATCCTCTTGATAGTGAATCGAGAATATCTGATAAAATCAGGATTTTGCTCATCCCGGTTATGTTCAATCTCGATGGATTCTGTGTCTACCAAAATAGCTTCGTAAAACTTTCTAGTTTTGTAAGAACAATCTGTATCAACAAAGTTACTATCTGTGTAGCAAGGTTTAATAAGAGTTCCAATCTCAAGATTTTCGAACTCTCTGTCTAGAGCCAGTAGGGGTAACATTTGAGTTGTTACAAAATCAAACTTTTCTTCCTTTGGGATAGTAGTTGGAGTGAGAATAGGTAATTCAGGCTTAACAGCTTGAGCGAATGACTCAGGGGTCTTCATTGTATAATTGTCTTTGGTTTGGACATTAGAACTTGATGCTCCAGGAGTTAAAGGTCTATTTGGC
Source organism: Solanum appendiculatum (assembly GCA_018342035.1). NCBI lineage: Eukaryota > Viridiplantae > Streptophyta > Magnoliopsida > Solanales > Solanaceae > Solanum > Solanum appendiculatum. The sequence goes on from JAGDQO010000083.1 coordinate 13,365, forward strand.
CTTAACTGTATTAATTTGGTAGGATTGGGAGGTGGAGCGGGCAATTTTGGATAGTCCGCGAGCATAGTGAATCTATTATCGAATACCGGTCTTTGTGGGGTTTTTGCCGGTGTTAATGGAGGTAAGACAAATGGTTTTGCCATGGGTTTTCCTTCTTTTGAAGGAGTATTAGGCTTGAAAGGCCTCATTTTTTCCCTGTAAAAATTCTCTTGTTAGAAAATCAGGTAAAGAGTTATTTTCTCCTTTTATAAAATCAATTTGAAAATCAAAGCTAGATAGTAGAGCTTGCCATCTAGCAAATATTTGCTTCGAAACCAAATTTTTTACATCCTTTTGTAAAATTTCTTTAGCCGATTTACAATCAACTCTTAATAAAAATTCTTTGTTTATTAAGTCATCTTGAAATTTTGTGATACATAGCACTATAGACAAAATTTCCTTTTTAACAGTTGAATAATTCTTTTGAGCAGAATTCCAGATTCCTGAAGTAAAACGAACTAATTGTTCGGGAGATTCTAAAGAACTTCTTTGTTTCAGGATACCTCCATATCCTAAGTCAGAAGCATCAGTTTCTACAATCATAAAATCATTAGGATTAGGGATTCCTAGACAAGGAAGACTTTGAACTAATTTCTTAACAGTTATGACTGCCTGAGTTTGATCATCTCCCCAAGGGACAGGATTTTTCTTGAGCCTTTTATATAAAGGTTCACAAACTTGTCTGACTTTAGGAATAAAATCAGCAACATAATTTAAACTTCCTAAAAACCTCTGCAATTGGGTTTTATCAATAATTTCATTAGGAAACTTAGAGGAGAACTCAATGGCTCTACAAATAGGTTTGTAACTACCTTGATAAAGATCATGGCCTAAGAATCTTATAGAGGTTTGAAAGAGTTTAATCTTTTTGGCACTAACAACCAAACCATTACTTTTAACAATCTTAAAGAAAGTATTAAGATGCTTAAAATGCGAATCAATATCATCAGAAAAGATAAGCACATCATCAATATAAACAATAGACATATAACTATAATCATTAAAAATGTTATTCATGATATTTTGGAACTCAGAAGGAGCATTCTTGAGTCCGAAAGGCATAACATTCCATTCATATTGTCCAAATGGGACATTGAAAGCAGTCTTATATTTATCTTTGTTAGCAATTTGAATTTGCCAAAAACCAGACTTCATGTCAAACTTGCTGTAAACATTAGCCTTATAAGTTCGTTTTAACAAATCTCTTTTATTAGGTATTGGGTACCTAATCCATTTTAAAACAGCATTCAAAGGTTTATAGTTAATAACAAGTCTAGGTGCTCCTCTTTCTTTTTCAGCACTATTGTTGACATAGAAAGCAGAACAACTCCAAGGAGATTTAGAAACATTAATAATTTTATTTTTCAACAAATTATCAATTTCTTTTTTACAATAATCAAGTAATTCATGATTCATTTGAATAGGTCTAGCCTTAGTTGTAATAGCTTGTTCATTAAAACCTTCAATGTAAGGTAGATCAACAATATGCTTTTTTCTTTCCCAAAAAGCATTAGGAAAATCAGAGCAAATTTCTTCTTCAAATTTTTTGTGAAGATTAGATATCTTAGTAATTATCTCCGGGGTTTTTAAAATTTGCTCAATTTTTTTAATTTTTATTTCATTTTTGAGAAAATGAACATGTTGAGATAAAGAGTTTATTCAGAAAACCGTTTTTTCTCTGATAAAATTACTTTCATCTTGGGAAAGAGTTTTAACAAAAGGAAAATGTAATTCTTTTCCCAAAATGGAGGTAGTAATACCATTTAGGTTAGTGACAAAAGGTTTTATCTGAGTGATAAAAGGTATTCCAAGAATAATATCTTCATTGATATCTTCAGTAATAATAAAATCATTTGTTAAACAAACATTATTGTTACAAATATGAGCTTTAGAAAGCTTATAATTAATTTTGAGCAACTCACCAGTAGCAGAATATAATTTAGAAGTACTTTTTTCCAAATACTTAGTAGGAACAATACCTTTAACAATACAATTTCTATCAGCACCGCTGTCAAGTAAAGCAATTTTATTAATAACAAAGTCTTTATTGACAACTATCTTGATAGGTATATGATGACTCTGAGGTCTAACAGATGTAATAACATCGATACCTGGACAAGAGGTAGTCGCGATATTAGGAGTGGGTGTAGCAGAAAGATCAATATTGAAAGGAGGATAATCTAATTTATCCTTTTCAGGGATTTCTTCAGTTTCTTCATCGAGATTTTGTTTGTCAATCTCTTTGAGGATTTTATTAGCAATGACATCAGTTTCGACTTTCCCAAGTCTAAATTTAATGTCTTTGATTTCCTCTTTAAGAGTTTTGACTTCATGATGAAGATCAGAAATGGTAGGTTCGGCATTTTTTTCGAACCTATTCATGATTTGTTTCATGCTGAAAGGTTCAACTATAGTACGAGCTTTGGGCTTTTCCTTTTGGTTGAGAATAATATTCTTAAGTTCTATAAGATATTTTTTCCTAGCTTCTTCATTATCAATATGTTCAATAATGTCAAAGAGAGCTTCTTTAGAGTCATTGCTAAGGACTCTAACTTGAGGAATATCATCACAAACACAGAAAGCTTCTGTGCAGTTACAATTTTTTCCCGATTGGCTAGAATTTGAATCATAGTCAACGTTGATATTTTCTTCGTCGCTATATTCAGCAGAATCATTTGAAGAATCAGATAGAGGTTCTTCAAGAATAGAAAAAAGTTTTTCTTTGGTTGCTTCGTCTATTTCAAGACTGTTGATCTTCTTCTGTTTACCAGATCTGCATTCACTAGCTCTATGGCTAGATTTTCCACATGTCCAACATACATCCTCTTTGGATTTCCTAAATCCTTTATGCTTTTTCCTTCTTTTGGAAGATTTCTTGTAATCCTTTTCAGAAGTTCTTCTAGATTTACTACGATGAACTTTCTTATTTTCTTTGTTTTCCTTCCTGATTTTTCTTGAAGGAGGTGTTAGAGAAACAAAACCGAAGTCTTGACAGAAACTTCCTAATTCTCTCCTTGACGAAGACTTTTCCTTTTTAAGTTGATGCTTCAACTTAATATCTGTACAAAGTTCTAATCCCACAGTGTTTATAACACTAATGAGATCTCCATAAGTCATTTGATCATAAGGAATTTTTCCTTCATTCCTATCTTGAATCTTAGTTCTAACTTTGTCAGCAAAGAGAGGTGGAAGTCCGCTCACAAATCTTTCTTTCCAGAAGTCTAAATGACAATCTGGTCTAATCATTACCTTCTGCATAAAATTATATTTATACCAGGTAAAATCATCTAAAGAGGGACAACTGATATTGTTGAGGATTTGAAGACTCCTATCCTGAAATAGCTTGGGTTCTCCAATAAAGTGTTTTGCTATGTGATAGAGAAGAGTAGCACAAGCATCTTCTCTGATAACTTCAGTAGGAACTTCATTATTTCCTTCCATTTTAATAACAATCTCAGAAGCATGAGTATCATAGATGACTTTCTTAGTTTCATCTGAGACATAATTATCCCACCAATGTTTTAACATTCCAGTGAATCCTGCAACGATCATTGAAGCAGCTTCCTTATCAGAAGAATTTCTTATTTTATAAGCTGTGATAGCTATCCCCATCTCGTGGAGTTTATTATAGATTTGATGTTCTGCTAGACCATCAATGTTCCATTCAGTTATACTGCTTCCTTCATGAGAAGAAGTAGAGAGAAAAGCGTTTTCCTCATATTGAAGGTCTGGGAAAGAAGGTCTTTTATGATAGTTTTTTCGGTTATGAAATCTATCATTGGAGAGTTTTTGAACAATATTTTCTTTGATAGTAGTTATTTTACCACTGGTGCTGGTAGAAGCTCTGAAAGCAGCTCTTTTATCAGATATAGAGAAATTGGCTAGTTTCTCATTAATTTTATCCAAAATATTGTCAGAAATATCAAAGGTATTCTTGAGCTTAGGGTAATTTTCTCTGGAAAATTCATTGATTTTAAATATAGGGTTTTATAATAGTTCCTTGAATAGGGATATTTATTCCTTCAAGAGGAGGAGTAACATCTTCAATCACTTTGTTTGAAGTAGTATACCATTTATTGATAATGACTTTAAGAGAATCTTTTTGATTATCAATTTTTCCCATCATTTCAAACCATTTGAAGAAATCCATTTCACATTGGATTCTTTTCATATCTATCATCCAAGAGTTTGCAAAGTTCTCTCTTTCTTTGAGAGTATAATTAGCCTTATACCAATCTCTGTTGATTTGATTATTAGGATGAATCCAATTGATTGTAGGACCCGAATGATCAAGTTTCAATTTCCAAATGAGCCTATCCTAGAGTGGAAGGGGGGAAACTCTATCTTTCGAGGTCAATTTGTTTCTTATCTAAAAGCTAGAAAGATGATCTCAAAGGGTTGCATTTACCATCTTGTTAAGGTGAGGGATATAGATTCTGAGACCCCTACTCTTGAGCCAGTTCCCATTGTTAATGAGTTTCTGGAAGTTTTTCCTGATGACTTGCCCGGTATTCCTGCCGAAAGAGAAATAGACTTCGGTATTGACGTTCTCCCAAATACGCAACCTATTTCTAATCCTCCTTATAGAATGGCTCCAGCGGAACATAAGGAACTAAAAGAGCAGTTGAATGACTTGTTGGATAAGAGTTTCATCCGGCCAAGCATTTCTCTATGGGTGCTCCAGTCTTGTTTGTAAGGAAGAAAAATGGTTTACTCCGTATGTGTATCGACTATCGTCAATTGAACAAGGTTACCATTAAGAATAAGTATTCTCTACCAAGGATAGATGACTTGTTTGATCAACTTCAAGAGGCTAGTTATTTCTCTAAGATCGACCTTCGTTCTGGCTATCACAAATTAAGGGTGAAAGAAGATGATATACCGAAAATGGCTTTCCGGACTAGGTATGGTCACTATGAGTTCTTGGTAATATTGTTTGGGTTGACAAATGCTCCGGCCGCATTATGGACTTGATGAATAGAGTGTTAAAGCAATACCCTGACATGTTTGTGATTGTGTTTATTGACGACATTTTTATCTACTCAAAGAATGAGGGTGAACATGTTAATCATTTGAGGATTGTGTTGCAAGTCCTCAAGGACCAACAACTCTTTGCAAAGTTTAGTAAATGTGAGTTTTGGTTAAGATCCATGGCTTTTCTTTGTCACATTGTTTCCGGTAAGGGCATTGAGGTAGATCATAAGAAGACGGAAGCAGTTAAGAATTGGCCTAGACCTTTATCACCTTCGTATATCCGTAGTTTCTTGGGCTTAGCCGGTTATTATAGGAGGTTTGTTGAAGGGTTTTCATCCATTGCTTCTCCATTGATGGCTTTGACTCAAAAGAAGGTTAAATTCGCATGGTCCGAGGCATGCGAGTAGAGTTTTCAAGAATTGAAGGATCGACTTACTTTGGCTTCGATATTGAGTCTATCGGAAGGATCCGATGGTTTTGTGGTTTATTGTGATGCCTCGAGAATTGGGCTAGGATGTTTTCTTATGAAAAATGGGAAAGTCATTGCTTACGCTTCAAGACAACTTAGGTGCATGAAAAGAGCTATCCTACTCATGACTTTGAATTGGCGGCAGTTGTGTTTGCTTTGAAAATATGGCGACATTATTTGTATGGGGTACATGTAGATGTCTTCACCGACCATAAGAGTTTGCAATATATGTTTAAGCAGAAAGATTTGAATCTCCGCCATAGAAGATGACTCGAGTTTTTAAAAGACTATGATATGAGTGTTCTCTATCACCCCGGTAAGGCTAACGTGGTGGCGGATGCCCTTAGTCGATTATCTATGGGTAGTGTTGCTCATGATGAGGATTGTATAGAAGAGTTGGTTCGCGACTTCCATAGATTTGCTCGATTGGTTTGTTCTACTAAAGGTGGTGTTACGGTTCACAAGGATTTTGAATCCTCTTTTGTGCATGATGTGAAAGCTAAGCAAGGTCTTGACCCTAACTTTGTTGAACTAAAGGAAGCGGTACTCAAGAAGTCCATAGAGGTTTTCTCCCAAGGGGGAGATGGTGTGCTTCGATTTCAAGGTTGTTTGTGTGTTCCCAATGTAGAGGGCTTAAGAGAGCAAATCTTATCGGAAACCCATAGTTCTCGATATTCCATCCACCCAGGAGCTACCAAAATGTACCGTGATTTGAGGGAAATTTATTGGTGGAACGGTATGAAGAAAGATATTGTGGAATTTGTGGTTAAGTGCCCTAATTGTCAACAAGTGAAAGTTGAGCATCAAAGGCCGAGAGGTTTGACCCAAAATATTAGTATTCCTACTTGGAAATAGGGAGATGTGAATATGGATTTTATTGTGGCTTTGCCTCGCACGAGGCGACAATATGATTCGATTTTCATTGTTGTTGATAGAGTGACAAAGTCAGCCCATTTCATTCCCGTCAAGGTTTCTTATTTGGTGGAGGATTATGCTAAGTTGTATTTGAGGGAGATGGTTAGGCTGCATGGAGTGCCTTTATCCATTATCTCTGATCGTGGTGCACAATTTACTTCTCAATTTTGGAAGTCGTTCCAAAAATGTCTTGGTACTTGTGTTAAGCTTAGTACGGCCTTTCATCCCCAAATTGATGGGCAAGCGGAGCGTACTATTCAAACTTTGGAAGATATATTGAGAGCTTGTGCAATTGATTTGAAGGGTACTTGGGATGATCACTTGCCTTTGATTGAGTTTGCTTATAACAATAGCTACCATTCTAGTATTAGTATGGCTCCATTTGAGGTCCTCCATTGTAGGAGGTATAGATCTCCTATAGATTGGCTTGAAGTTGGTGAAGTTGCTTTGATAGGCCCGGAGATGGTGCATGAGGCTATGGAGAAAGTTCAACTTATTAGGGAGAGGTTGAAAATGGCCCAAAGTCGACAAAAGTCCTATGCCGATATTAGAAGAAGAGAATTAGAATTCGATGTGGATGATTGAGTTTACTTAAAAATCTCACCCATGAAGGGTGTAATGAGATTTGGGAAGAAAGGGAAGCTTAGTCCTTGTTATGTAGGCCCATATCAGATTTTGAGACGTGTAGGTAAGGTTGCTTATGAGCTTGACTTGCCTAATGATTTGGCATCAGTGCATCCGGTTTTCCATGTCTCATTATTGAAGAAGTGTGTTGGTGGTCCGACCTATATAGTGCAATAAGAGAATCTTGTCATAAAGGATAGTCTTTCTTGTGAAGAGGTTCTGGTTGAGATTTTAGGCCGGCAAGTCCGAAAGTTAAGGAATAAAGAAATTGCTTCCATGAAAGTTCTATGGAAGAATCAATTGGTTGAGGGTGCTACTTGGTAGGGCAAGGCCGATATGGTGTCCTGATATCCTCATCTCTTTCCTTCCGATCCTATTCTAACTTGAGGTATCTTGATCCTCATGGTTCATTCTTTTGGTCTCATGTGTCATAGTTGATTTCCATGATTCCTTGATTGTGCATGTTCATGAAGAGTCTTAAATGATTATGTGCATTAAGGTATGAGTTGCATAAAGTCTTCATGATAAGATGTGTTGATCATTCTTTAGCTTGGAGTTGAGGTTCCCTCCTCGGATATGTGCACTTACGTGATTGCATGCTAGGTTGGGTTGTTAGTCCGTGTCTATTACCCTTTCAAGATGTCTTGATTCTCATTCGAGGACGAATGTTCCCAAGGGGGAGATATTGTAACACCCCAAGCTTCCAAGGGATTTTAAAATGCAGAACTCACCTGAAGACAGTGACCTACGGAGGCCACCAACTAGCCGTAGGTGGGAACCGTCAAAGGCACTGTGAAATTTCAGGATTTCCAAGTTTCTAAACTTTGACCAACGGAATAGCAGGACAGTTCGTAGTTCAATTGACGGGCCGTAGATGGGTTCCGTAGATGCCTTCCAGACTTGGCCAAATTTTCAGCCCAAAATGAACTTTCTGAATAAATTGATGGAAGAACAGGATAGCCCATCAATTGATGTACGGACCGTAGATCCTGTCCGTCGGTTGGCTCGACAGTTTTTAATTAAGGGCTTTTTGGTCTTTTCCCTAATTGTTTACCTTTTAAGCTAAGTCAGTTATACCCTTAATCTAAGACCTATAAATACTTTCCAAGCCTAATTCCTTTCATTCTAATTCATTCCAAGCTATGATTAATCTATTTTAATATATTAATATGTTAATTGATATTATGTTCTTAATCTTGTTTCTATAACTGGTGTGAGGTGTTCATTCTTCTCTAAGTGTGTGAGGTAACCGAATAATACCCGGTTCATATGTTGGCTAGCCGAATTGAATAGGTCGTCAAGCTAGGAGAGCGTTAGACCTTGTATGGTGATCCCGTAGCCAAGATAACTCTAGAGAAAGAACAGATGTAAAACCAAGAGAACCTCCCTTAGAACCTAAGATCTAGATCTTTAATATCTCTTTGCATATTTTTATATTATTATTGATTGATCATGCTTGAATTATCTGTTTCTATTTTAATATAATTTTGTCTATAAGTCCTTAAGACAGTATTCTTTTAAAATGGAAAATAACCAGCATATTTTAAACCGTGTTAATTTATCCTCCCAAGCAACTAAGATTGCTAAACTTGAAAATGATCTTCAAAACTGGAATATACCAGAAGAACCTTTTAAAGCTATTTATCATTTAGGTAAATTTAATTTATTTGTTAATCACAATATTAAAACTTGTGAATCTACTACTACTATTAATAATTCTCTTGAAATTATTCGTTTATTGAATGCTAACGATATTAATCGTTATAAAAATAAATTTAATTATTTGCATATTGGTTTAGTGCAAGTTGCTGTTAAGCCCCTGTTCAGGAAAGGCTTAGATATTCCTATTTGTGTCCTCCTCAGAGATGATAGATTTCTTAATTTTGATGATTCGCTGTTAGGAGTTCTTCAAAGTAATCTAGCCGATGGCCCGGTTTACTTTAATTGTTATCCTAACTTTTCAATAGACATTAATGATCCTAATGTCATGGATTCTTTGACACTTAATGTCAAAACAAAAAATCTAAATAGCAAAGCCAATACTCGAGAGATAGCGATTATCTACAGAGTATATTATCGGCTTATGTCTACTACTCTTGCACCAAAGGCTCGAATTGAGAGCCAAAAGGGTGTAACAATGCTTATGGAGGCTAATCATGAGCATAGTTCAATATTCGTCCCTAGATTAATCAATTGGAATGACATTCTATCTAACGATGAATGGCATTTTGATGCAATCACTCAACCTTTTTCCTCTCATTCAGAGAGATCTCGCATTGAAAGGGTAATTCAATACCCTGATGGTTCTATAGATCTAAAATTCCTTGAGAATTCCTTATCTAGAACTGCCTCTAGAAGAGCGTCTTGTTCGTCTGTCCCAACAAAGATGGCTCCTTATTCGCCATCTGCTCCTTCGAGGACTGCTCCTCACCCTCCTTCTTCTTCAAAAACCCCGGAGGATGACGAAGATGAAGAAAAACTTGTTCTTAGAAACAATGACAAGGGAAAAGTCACTGGTGTGGATTTTTCGGGAAATGTCCCTAAGGTTTATTATCAAGAAATCCCTGGTAGTCCTACAGCCAGTGAAATGGAACCACCTCCAAATCGAAAAGATTCGGTACCTGATCATTTAAAGATGCTCAAATCTGAAAAGGATTTTATTCCTAATCCTCAGATTTTGCAAGAATCTTGGATTCATCCTAATAATCAAATCAACAGAGATTGGTATAAGGCTAATTATACTCTCAAAGAAAGAGAGAACTTTGCAAACTCTTGGATGATAGATATGAAAAGAATCCAATGTGAAATGGATTTCTTCAAATGGTTTGAAATGACGGGAAAAATTGATAATCAAAAAGATTCTCTTAAAGTCATTATCAATAAATGGTATACTACTTCAAACAAAGTGATTGAAGATGTTACTCCTCCTCTTGAAGGAATAAATATCCCTATTCAAGGAACTATTATAAAAGCTTCCCCTTTCAAAATCCTCTCCACAGAAAAACCTTCTGTCATTGCTACTAATCTTGATATCAACAAGATTATAGAACAGAATAATTACACCAATCAAATTCTTCATATCGTTTCTAGACAAATTGAAGATTCCAAAGAAAAAGCCTCTTTTTCAGGAAGGCCTGTCCCTCTATCTTCTACCAACAGCAGTCAGAAAATAGACCCAAACCCTATATTCAAAATCAATGAATTTTCCAGAGAAAATTATCCTAAGCTCAAGAATACCTTTGATATTTCTGACAATATTTTGGATAAAATTAATGAGAAACTAGCCAATTTCTCTATATCTGATAAAAGAGCTGCTTTCAGAGCTTCTACCAGCAGTTGAAGCATCAACTTAAAAAGGAAAAGTCTTCGTCAAGGAGAGAATTAGGAAGTTTCTGTCAAGACTTCGGTTTTGTTTCTCTAACACCTCCTTCAAGAAAAATCAGGAAGGAAAACAAAGAAAATAAGAAAGTTCATCGTAGTAAATCTAGAAGAACTTCTGAAAAGGATTACAAGAAATCTTCCAAAAGAAGGAAAAAGCATAAAGGATTTAGGAAATCCAAAGAGGATGTATGTTGGACATGTGGAAAATCTGGCCATAGAGCTAGTGAATGCAGATCTGGTAAACAGAAGAAGATCAACAGTCTTGAAATAGACGAAGCAACCAAAGAAAAACTTTTTTCTATTCTTGAAGAACCTCTATCTGATTCTTCAAATTATTCTGCTGAATATAGCGACGAAGAAAATATCAACGTTGACTATGATTCAGATTCTAGCCAATCGGGAAAAAATTGTAACTGCACAGAAGCTTTCTGTGTTTGTGATGATATTCCTCAAGTTAGAGTCCTTAGCAATGACTCTAAAGAAGCTCTCTTTGACATTATTGAACATATTGATAATGAAGAAGCTAGGAAAAAATATCTTATAGAACTTAAGAATATTATTCTCAACCAAAAGGAAAAGCCCAAAGCTCGTACTATAGTTGAACCTTTCAGCATGAAACAAATCATGAATAGGTTCAAAAGAAATGCCGAACCTACCATTTCTGATCTTCATCATGAAGTCAAAACTCTTAAAGAGGAAATCAAAGACATTAAATTTAGACTTGGGAAAGTCGAAACTGATGTCATTGCTAATAAAATCCTCAAAGAGATTGACAAACAAAATCTCGATGAAGAAACTGAAGAAATCCCTGAAAAGGATAAATTAGATTATCCTCCTTTCAATATTGATCTTTCTGCTACACCCACTCCTAATATCGCGACTACCTCTTGTCCAGGTATCGATGTTATTACATCTGTTAGACCTCAGAGTCATCATATACCTATCAAGATAGTTGTCAATAAAGACTTTGTTATTAATAAAATTGCTTTACTTGACAGCGGTGCTGATAGAAATTGTATTGTTAAAGGTATTGTTCCTACTAAGTATTTGGAAAAAAGTACTTCTAAATTATATTCTGCTACTGGTGAGTTGCTCAAAATTAATTATAAGCTTTCTAAAGCTCATATTTGTAACAATAATGTTTGTTTAACAAATGATTTTATTATTACTGAAGATATCAATGAAGATATTATTCTTGGAATACCTTTTATCACTCAGATAAAACCTTTTGTCACTAACCTAAATGGTATTACTACCTCCATTTTGGGAAAAGAATTACATTTTCCTTTTGTTAAAACTCTTTCCCAAGATGAAAGTAATTTTATCAGAGAAAAAACGGTTTTCCGAATAAACTCTTTATCTCAACATGTTCATTTTCTCAAAAATGAAATAAAAATTAAAAAAATTGAGCAAATTTTAAAAACCCCGGAGATAATTACTAAGATATCTAATCTTCACAAAAAAATTGAAGAAGAAATTTGCTCTGATTTTCCTAATGCTTTTTGGGAAAGAAAAAAGCATATTGTTGATCTACCTTACATTGAAGGTTTTAATGAACAAGCTATTACAACTAAGGCTAGACCTATTCAAATGAATCATGAATTACTTGATTATTGTAAAAAAGAAATTGATAATTTGTTAAAAAATAAAATTATTAATGTTTCTAAATCTCCTTGGAGTTGTTCTGCTTTCTATGTCAACAATAGTGCTGAAAAAGAAAGAGGAGCACCAAGACTTGTTATAAATTATAAACCTTTGAATGCTGTTTTAAAATGGGTTAGGTACCCGATACCTAACAAAAGAGATTTGTTAAAACGAACTTATAAGGCTAATATTTACAGCAAGTTTGATATGAAGTCTGGTTTTTGGCAAATTCAAATTGCTAACAAAGATAAATATAAGACTGCTTTCAATGTCCCATTTGGACAATATGAATGGAATGTTATGCCTTTCGGACTCAAGAATGCTCCTTCTGAATTCCAAAATATCATGAATAACATTTTTAATGATTATAGTTATATGTCTATTGTCTATATTGATGATGTGCTTATCTTTTCTGATGATATTGATTCGCATTTTAAGCATCTTAATACTTTCTTTGAGATTGTTAAAAGTAATGGTTTGGTTGTTAGTGCCAAAAAGATTAAACTCTTTCAAACCTCTATAAGATTCTTAGGCCATGATCTTTATCAAGGTAGTTACAAACCTATTTGTAGAGCCATTGAGTTCTCCTCTAAGTTTCCTAATTAAATTATTGATAAAACCCAATTGCAGAGGTTTTTAGGAAGTTTAAATTATGTTGCTGATTTTATTCCTAAAGTCAGACAAGTTTGTGAACCTTTATATAAAAGGCTCAAGAAAAATCCTGTCCCTTGGGGAGATGATCAAACTCAGGCAGTCATAACTGTTAAGAAATTAGTTCAAAGTCTTCCTTGTCTAGGAATTCCTAATCCTAATGATTTTATGATTGTAGAAACTGATGCTTCTGACTTAGGATATGGAGGTATCCTGAAACAAAGAAGTTCTTTAGAATCTCCCGAACAATTAGTTCGTTTTACTTCAGGAATCTGGAATTCTGCTCAAAAGAATTATTCAACTGTTAAAAAGGAAATTTTGTCTATAGTGCTATGTATCACAAAATTTCAAGATGACTTAATAAACAAAGAATTTTTATTAAGAGTTGATTGTAAATCGGCTAAAGAAATTTTACAAAAGGATGTAAAAAATTTGGTTTCGAAGCAAATATTTGCTAGATGGCAAGCTCTACTATCTAGCTTTGATTTTCAAATTGATTTTATAAAAGGAGAAAATAACTCTTTACCTGATTTTCTAACAAGAGAATTTTTACAGGGAAACAATGAGGCCTTTCAAGCCTAATACTCCTTCAAAAGAAGGAAAACCCATGGCAAAACCAT
>JAGDQO010000086.1:0-178820 GCA_018342035.1 Solanum appendiculatum
GTCATATCCTTAAATATCAATGCCATGCCCACATGCCATTGTATAGACTGCACCTTGTCAAGTCCTCACCAAGCTGCCTTGCCCTCAAGTCCTTGGCCCTCACTTGTAACTTTGGAATCAAGCGTTGATGCCATTGCGCACACCTTAGATTTTTCAACAGTCCATCGCCAACGCAGCCTTGATGCCATTGCGCACACCTTAGCTTTGTCAACAGTCCGTCGCCAACGCAGCCTTGCATGTTTGTTTCTTTGGCGTATGCAATTGATAAGGCCAACATGCTTCAAAACCTTGCCAATGCTGCCAACTATCTGAGTCACTTGATCAAGGGTCTAACAGTACGGATGTATGTCAAATAAGTTAGTTTTTCCAAAAAAAAAAAAATGAGGTCGCGGGCTGTTTAAAATACTTTCAATTTAGCAATAATTCACTCCATTTTTAGCCATTAAAATAGCTCGAAGCTCAAGTTTGAAAAATTAAGTGATTGCAAACAAACTTCGTTTTGAGTAAGTGAATGTTACGAGAAATTGGATAACTAAGGGAGTTCGAATTTAGAATTTGAGACTATTTGAGTAAGATTTGAACTTAGTTTTGAGTTGAATTTTCGTTCTAGTTCATTAAAGTTTGGAGTTGTTGTATCAAATTTTTTATTAAAGTTGTCTTATAATTGTATAATGAGTTGTACTAAAATTGTATTTTAAGTTTGTATGTTGTTGAAGTTATATACATATTTGTATGAATATGATATGAGTTGTATACAATGTTATTGTAGCTATAATAAACTTTCAAAAACTAACATAAACTTTATACAAAATTGATGCATTTATATGCATATTTCATACCAATTTTATACATGACATACCGAGACTCATTCGAAGCGTAATCTATTCCTCAGAAACTGTAATGACCCTGAAGGTAATTTTTGGTAATTTTTATGACATGACCGTTTTACCCTTCCCAAGAGTTGCCCCGAGTCTTGTTTGATTAGTGTCCAAAGTTGGTTTTGTGAAATTTAGTGTTAAAATGAGTCCTTTGGAAAGTTTTGAATTTTAAAGGCTTCAGTTGTCAAAAATATAGTTTTTGAGGTCATTCGGAGTTTCGGAGCTCGGATGGGATTTCCGTCGATTCCATCAGTTTCGCAATGTGGAATTTGGCCTATGAGAGTTGACGGAGTCAGTTTTGGGGCTGTATCGTGGATTTGAGGCCTTGAGTTGGAAAATTGTGGAATTTTGATCATAGAGTTGACTTTGGTCAACATTCAGAGATCGGATGCTCGGAATTTGATTCCAACGACTACATTGGATTCGGGGGATGATTTTAGGCCTAGGGGAGCCTTGGTTGAATTTTTTAGAGGTTCTGAGTCTGATTTGAGATTTTTGAAGCTTAAGTTAGTTTTTTTGTGGTTTATCGGGTTCTGGGTCAAGGAGACCTTGAATCCGAATTCCGATGGTTCCATTAAGTCCGGAACGTCGAATTTAGTAAGGTAGCATGTATGTTTTTGGTGCACGGGGTTCCGAACGAAACCCGAGGGTCCATTCGGATACTTGTTTGCATTGTGTGTTTTGTTGATGTCTGAGTTCTGGTGCCAGGTGCCTTGGTCTCCGCATTCGCGAAGGGTTGTTGCACGCGTTCGCGGAGGGCCTTGGTTCTGATCTCCGCGTTCGCGGAAGCTGTGGCGCGTTCGCGGAGGGCCCTAGTTCTGGTCTCCGCATTCACGGAAGATGTGGCGCGTTCGCGGAGGGAGTCCTTCCTAGTTTCCGCGTTCGCAGAGCGTGAGCACGTTTGTGGAGAGTTGAGTTCCCCTGACCTTCGCGTTCGCGGGCTAAGTGAGCCGCATTCGCGGAGGGTAAATTTGACTTGAAACAGTGTAAAGTCGGGAATTTGCCCATTTTCAAACTTTTGAAGCTTTCTTGGGCAATTTTTGAAGAGGGATTTCTTGTGAATCATTGTGGGTATGTGATTTTAACTTGGAAATTGGGTTTTTAAAGTGAGTTTTTGGGGGTTTTTGACAGAACTCTGAACTTGTGATAAATTGGGAAGTGTGGACTGATTTGAACTCCTTTTTCAAAATGGTTTTCACTATTGGGTTTCTAATACCTTGAGGATCATTTTCATGTAAGAATTTCCGAATTCAAACCCCATTTTTGAAATCGTATTTTTGGGTTGTTTTGCCTCTTCTTTTCAAATTTCGTGTTCTTGGCATTGTTAGCCTCGAAATTTGATTGGGTTTCATAATTTGAATAGATTGTGTTGCTTTGGATTGCTTTCGGAAGGGAAAAACTCCTGTTGTGGATTGAACATGTTTTGATTAAGGCAAGTGGACCTTTAAAACTTTGCAAACCTTGTTAAATTCCAAATTTCCTTCTTGATTGGGTTGGGGAGTAATGAGATTGAGGTTTGGGTGAATTCTTGTATGAATCAATCTAAAATTGACCGGCGGGGTTAATAAAATGGAAATGTGTGCTAATGTGATAGGCCAACATGTGATGCGCCATGAATTTGATATTGTTGTGTAATTGATGAAATGCTATGGTAGACTCGATGTGATTGTGAACTTGATGAATATGTCTTTTGCTCATTGTGGACTATGGGACTAGACTTGAATATCTTGCTTAGCGATTGATCCTACTTGTGATGAAAGGAGTAGTGAAATGGAGACTAGGCAATTGATCTTGTTATAATTGATGTAATTGTTGATGTTGATATACTGTTGATAGTGTGATGTGATTCTTGCATTGATATAAATTGTGTTGTGATTGTGGACACTACCATCTCATTATTTGTGTGAACATGCTTGTGTGCATTGGTTCTGAAATACTATGATGAGACAGATCGATTATGCCGATGGGAAATGGTTTCGGTGAGTGATGATTATGCCGATGGGAAATGGTTCCGGCGGATATATGGTCCATGTGTGGCCCCATGGGTTCTGGTCTGAGATTCAGCGGATGTGTATCGTAGGACAGACATGCATTACTCTACTTGGCACTGCTTTGCATTCTATTGTCTGATCCTTCTTATTGTGGAGCCGTGTTTATGCCTTGTGACTCTGTGTTTGGGATATTTGATACTGATGTGTTCTATTTGTGAATATTGGTGAACAGTTGTTGAACTATGTGCGATATGAACTGTGTAGTCTAGGTTGGGCTGATTTCTGTGCATGTTGTAATTATGGAGGTTCGGTTGGAAGGGAAGGAGTTCGTGAGTTCAGCTAGGTTTACTTGATTTTATTAGCTGACTTGCTAGGTACCGTGTTGTTAGTACTCATCCTTACTTCTGCACTTGTGTAGGTTCCGAGCCTGGACCGTGATTTTGATCTCTCTCTTCTTATTTCCGAGGTTTCTGTGGATACTTGAGAGGTAGCTGTTTGATGTCAGCGATACCTCTAGATCTTTTTTCTATAATTTGTTCTATTTGAGACACAAAGATATTGAGACTTGTACTTTTCTATTTCAATTTTTGTATTAGCGGCTTGTATATGTGACAACCAATCTTGGGTTGGATTTAAGTTTTGAAAGACTTCCGCTTTGTTTTTTGCTTCGTTATTCTTGTTATTTCCGTTGTTTGGGGTTTTAGGCTGACTTGTCCTGGTGGGATAGGACAGGTGCCAGTACACCTAGTTTTTGGGTGGTGACAAATGGTATCAGAGCCTAGGTTTCATAGGTCTCATATGTAAAAGCCAAGTCTAAATAAAGTCTCGAGGATCGGTACGGAGACGTCTATTCTTATCTTCGGGAGGCTATGATGACCGTTAGGAAACTTTCTTCATTTCATTTTCTCTTATCGTGTGTGTGTCGCGTGTTGTTTTGAGAGATGCCGAGGACCAGAGCTTCTGTTTCGAGCGATGGAGGGGAGGTAGTCCCCAAGGCAGTGGTTGAGGCCCCAGCCAGAGGTTGGGGTAGAGCCCTAGTTGGGGTTCGTGCTTGTGGGGCAACACGTGGTAGAGGCCGTGCTCGAGGAGCAGCACCTGCTAGAGGCCATGGTAGGGAGGCTTCCCAGAGCCACAGATGGAGGTTGTTAAGGACCAAGCTCCTCCAGGGTTCTCAGCGCCGCTCTTTCAGGAGACCTTATTAAGGATGCTGGGAGTTATGGAGAGTTTTACTCAGGGTGTTGCTGGCATGCTTCAGGGTTTATAGACTAGAGCAGGGGCATAGACCCCAGAGCAGCATCAGGGTCCGGGGGTTCAGGATCCGGTAGGTCAGCCGCCATTGGTTCCCATGCCGATCGTCGGTGCATAAGATGCCCCAGATGCCCCTGATATAGTTCTGACAATGGAGGACCATAAGTGTTAAGAAACATCTGAAAGAAACGTGCCTCTTACTCCACAACAGACATGCTACCCTGAGTCAAACCCTCAAACCTCAACCTGTTCTCCTCACGCACACTCTAAGGAATGAAGTGATCCCGAAAATCACTAGAGAAAGAATCCCACTCAACCGGAGGAGATCCCATTGGCAAGGACTCCACACAAGACCTCCACCACTCCCTGGCTGGCCTACGGAGCTGGAGAGCAACAAAATAAACACCCCTCTCATCCACCATCCTCACCGCCTCAAGCATCTCACGACATAGGGCCAAAAACTCATGAGCATCCTCACTCTTACCACCCTGAAACTGGGGTGGTTTCATCCTCTGAAACCTCTCATAACAACCTACGTCTTTGGTTCCAGATGAGGCAGAGAGGGTCCGCAGGTTTGTGAGGGGATTGACTTTCTCCATCAGATCTTATGTGTTGAGATCATCCCGTGAGGGTGCTTCCTTCCAGTCCATTGTGAGCATCGCCAGGGAGGCGGAGTTGTTGGTTTGAGAGGAGTTTGGGGACCCCAAGAGGGCCCATTCTAGTAGTCAATTTTTTGGTGCCTCGTCTGGAGGCAGAGGTTCTCAGAGGGGTGCTAGCTCATTTTAACATCAGAGGCCGGTTCATGCTTCTATGCTAGCGGCTGAGGGTAGACAGGTGTCCCGTGGGTCTCATAGTTCCGGCCAGGGTGGTCGTGGTACTTCATTTGGTTCGTCGCAGTAGCTCACCGTTCTGAGGTCTTCTTATAGTTGTGGGGATCTGGGTCATTTGATGCAGTAGTGCCCTCTGCAGACTCATACAGGGCCCCATCGTTCTTACTCTGCAGCTCCAGAGAGAGATTCAGTGCCTCCGGCTAGAGGTCGGGGCAGGGCTCAGCCAGCAGGTAGGGGTGGCAGAGCGTCAGGTAGTGGAGGTGTGGGCCAGTGCGGAGTTAGAGGTGCAGCTCAGACCAGAGTTGGTGGAGGAGCTCAGTGCTATGCTTTTTCGGGGAGACCCGAGTCTGAGTCTTCTGATGTAGTCATCACAAGTATCGTCCTAGTATGCCATCGACCTGCATATGTGTTATTTGATCCAGGGTCTACTTTCTCCTATGTGTCTACCTACTTTATAGCTGAGTTTGATTTGGTATGTGATCGTATGCCTGTGCTTGTGCATGTTTCTACACCCGTGGGTGAGCCCTTAGTGGTGGATCGAATGTATCAATCATGTCTTGTTTCTTTGGCTGGGTACGACACTTGGGTAGACATGATTATTCTGGGAATGATAGATTTTGATATGATATTGGGTATGGATTGGCTTTCTCCCTATCATGCGATCCTTGATTGTCATGCTAAGACTGTCACCTTAGCGATGCTTGGTTCTCCGAGGGCAGAGTGGAAAGGTACTAGTGGTTCTTACCCTAGTAAGGTTATCTCCTATATTCTAGCCCAGGGGTTGATTGATAGAGGGTGTTTGTCCTATTTGGCATTTATTCGGGATACTATATGTAACACCCCAAAAATTTCTAAGTTAAAACTCAAATCCTTTATTGAAATTCGTATAAGGTCGTATCGAGTGATTCTTAATTGTTCTTAGATTCTAAGGTCAATTCTTTAGTGTGGGAAGTGAAGGTGCAGTGGGTCACCGTTCAACTGGAGAGGCTACTTGGGAGTTCGAGTCTGACATGTGTGCCAGATATCCTTTTCTTTTCAAGGCTTCAGGTACTTTCTTTTACTTTATGTTCGAGGACGAACATGGTTTTTCGTGGTGGATAATGTAATGACCCTGAAGGTCATTTTTGGTAATTTTTGTGAAATGACCGTTTTACCCCTCCTGAGAGTTGCCCTGAGACTTGTTTGATTAGTATCCGAAGTTGGTTTTGTAAAATTTCGTGTTAAAATGAGTCCTTTGGAAAGTTTTGAATTTTTAAAGCTTAAGTTGTAAAAAATGTGGTTTTTGAGGTCATTCGGAGTTTCGGAGCTCGGATGGGATTTCCGTCGAGTCCATCAGTTCCGAAATGTGGACTTTGGCTTAGGAGAGTTGACGGAGTCACTTTTGGGGCTGTATCGTGGATTTGAGGCCTTGAGTTGGAAAATTGTGGAATTTTTATCATAGAGTTGACTTTGGTCAACATTCGGAGATCAGATGCTCAGAATTTGATTCCAACGATTTCGTTAGATTCGGGGGATGATTTTAGGCCTAGAGGCGACCTTGGTTGAATTTTTAGAAGTTCCGAGTCTAATTTGAGTTTTTGAAGCTCAAGTGAGTTTCATCGTGCTTTATCGGGTTCCGGGTCAAGAAGACCTCGAATCCGAATTCTGACGGTTCCATTGAGTCCGAAACGTCGAATTTAGTAGGGTAGCATGTATGGTTTGTGTGCACGGGGTTCCGAACGAATCCTGAGGGTCTATTCGGAGACTTGTTTGCATTGTGTGTTTTGCTGATGTCTGAGTGCTGGTGCCAGGTGCCTTGGTCTCCGCATTCGCAGAGGGTTGTTGCCCACGTTCGCGGAGGGCCTTGGTTCTGATCTCCGCGTTCGCGGAAGCGTGGCGCGTTCGCGGAGGGCCCTGGTTCTGGTCTCCGTGTTCGCGGAAGATGTGGCGCGTTCGTGGAGGGATTCCTTCCTTGTCTCCAAGTTCGCGGAGCGTGAACGCGTTCGCAGAGAGTCGAGTTCCCCTGAACTCAGCGTTCGCGGAGGATAAATTTGACCTGAATCAGTGTAAAGTCGGGAATTTGCCCATTTTCACCATTTTCAAACTTTTGGAGCTTTCTTGGGCGATTTTTGAAGAGGGATTTCTTGTGAATCATTGTGGGTATGTGATTTTAACCTTGAACCTTGATTACCCATTGATTTAAACATGATTTTAACTTGGAAATTGGGTTTTTAAAGTGAGTTTTTGGGGGTTTTTTGATAGAACTCCGAACTTGTGATAAATTGGGAATTGTGGACTGATTTGAACTGCTTTTTCAAAATGGTTTTCACTATTGGGTTTCTAATACCTTGAGGATCATTTTCATGTAAGAATTTCCTGAATCTAACCCCATTTTCAAAATTGGATTTTTGGGTTGTTTTGCCTCTTATTTCCGAATTTCGTGTTCTTGGCATTGCTAGCCCCGAAATTTTATTGGGTTTCATAATTTGAATAGATTTTGTTGCTTTGGATTGCTTTCGAAAGGGAAAAGCTCCGGTTGTGGATTGAGCGTGTTTTGATTAAGGCAAGTGGACCTTTAAAACTTTGTGAACCTTGTTAAATTTTGAATTTCCTTCTTGATTGCATTGGGAAGTAATGGGATTGAGGTTTGGGTGAATTCTTGTATGAATCAATCTAAAATTGATCGGCGGGGTTAATAAAATGGAAATGTGTCCTAATGTGATGGTCCAACGTGTGATGGGCCATGAACTTGACATTGTTGTGTAATTGATGAAATGCTATGGTAGACTCGATGTGATTGTGAACTTGATGAATATGTCTTTTGCTCATTGTGGACTATGGGACTAGACTTGAATATCTTGCTTAGCGATTGATCCTACCTTTGATGAAAGGAGTAGTGAAACGGAGACTAGGCAATTGATCTTGTTATAATTGATGTAATTGTTGATGTTGATATACTGTTGATAGTGTGACGTGATTCTTGCATTGATATGAATTGCATTGTGATTGTGGACACTACCATCTCATTATTTGTGTGAACATACTTGTGTGCATTGGTTCTGAAACACTATGATGAGACAGATCGATTATGACGATGAGAAATAGTTGCGGCGAATGATGATTATGCCGAAGGGAAATGGTTCCGGCTAGTGATGATTATGCCCATGGGAAATGGTTCCCGTGAGTGATGATTATGCCGATGGGAAATGGTTCCCGCGGATACATGGTCCATGTGTGGCCCCCATGGGTTCCGTTCTGAGATTCAGCGGATGTGTATCGTAGGACAGATATGTATTACTCTACTTAGCATTGCTTTGCATTCTATTGTCGAATCCTTGTTATTGTGGAGTCATGTTTATGCCTTGTGACTCTGTGTTTGGGATATTCGATACTGATGTGTTCTATTTGTGAATATTGGTGAACAGTTGTTGATCTATGTGTGATATGAACTGTGTAGTCTAGGTTGGGCTGATTTCTGTGCAGGTTGTAGTTGTACAGGTTCGGTTGGAAGGGAAGGAGTTCGTGAGTTTAGCTAGGTTTACTTGATTTTATTAGTTGACTTGCCGGGTACCGTGTTGTTGGTACTCACCCTTACTTCTACAATTGTGTAGATTCCGAGCCCGGACCGTGATTCTGATCTCTCTCTTCCTATTTTCGAGGCTTCTGTGGATACTTGAGAGGTAGTTGTTTGATGTCGGCGATCCCTCTAGATCCCTTTTCTATACTTTGTTTTATTTGAGACAAAGATATTGAGACTTGTACTTTTCTATTTCAATTTCTGTATTAGTAGCTTGTACATGTGACAACCAGTCTTAGATTGGATTTAAGTTTTGAAAGACTTTCACTTTGTTTTTCTCTTCGTTATTCTTGTTATTTCCACTGTTTGGGGTTTTAGGCTAACTTGTCCTTGTGGGATAGGACAGGTGCCATCACACCCGGTTTTTGGATCGTGACAGAAACTTAACATGAAATTTATACTAATATATACATATTTCAAATAGCTTTCATACACGAAATTGTAATAGAAATTCTAAGCTTTTGAGCTAGATTCAAAGTGTGATTGTGTATATATTTTAAAATAATTCTAGCTATGTTTGATAAACAGAAACTTTTAGTATGTTTGGTAAATGACTCTTATTTTGTATATATAGGTTTTTTCCCCGTAAAATAACTTCGCAGAAGCTCTTTTTGAAAAATGTTTCTTTTGTCTATCAGAAAACTGTTCAAAATCAAAGTCCAATTCAGACGTAAATATGACTGGATCTTTCCAAATACAAAAAGTGATAGCCCTTTAAAATGAGTATTTTGTCAGTAAGAAATTTTATTAACAACCTTTTACATGATTATTATCGAGGATCCGTCAATTTATGTTTTTCTCGAATGCATTTTCATCCTACTTAAGTAATTTTAATTTGGGCAGATTGCGTTATGACCTGTATTTCAATTCATCCTAACCCAACCCATTTTGACACCAGTAACTTGATAGATAACTTAAGCAATAGAAAGAAAAGGAAATGACTTGAGTTATAAACTAAATGGATGATTTTACATGACTCTTGTGCTACAACTTGATGCTCCATGGTGGCGTGTAATTTGTGATGTAAAAAGGTGGAGGCTCATACATTTGATGTGAGAGTTCACAGAAACTTGTGTGTAAAAGTGTATGCATTTGGCTGTGAGAGTTCACAGAAACGTAGAGCAAAGGATCAAGTTGGAAGTATGAACCACAGTTCCACCTCAGGTTTATCTCCATAATAGGTGAGTTTTCCCCTTACTCAACATGTCCGAAGGAGAATCGATGCTAAGGAGATAATTTGTATCTTATAGAAAATAGAAGCTTCAAGCAGCGATAAGAGGGTAATTGAGAGGCTTCGAGGCAAACAACCTTGTATCTTGATCTTGGTATTTTATCAAGCAAAGACGGAACAACTCCAGAACTTGAAGAATATACTATTGTACTTCCAGGAAGCCTCTGGGTTGACGATTAATTTGAAGAAGAGTGAAATCATCCTGGTAGGTGGAGTGGATGAAACAACAGAATATTCTTTTAAGTTTCTGTATAAAAATAAAATCACTAGATCAAAACAGTACCACTATATCCTGTATAAAAAGGTAAGGGATTTCTCTATAAGAAACTTTGAAGGTATTCTACGTGGCTCTACAAGGAAAATAGCTATGGATGTTTGGGATGGAAGACCAAGCATTCATCGAAGAAAATACGGAATGTACATAGAGGGATGGAGGACAAATCAGATACAAATGCCATACTGCTCCCCCCATGGAAGAGTATTATTAAAGAATGGGATGATTTTTACAAAGATGTCAAGTATAAGCCAGGAGATGGTATGAGACTCCATTTTAGGAAACAAAGATGGTGTGCGAACATTCCATTATGTGAAGTCTTTCAACTTGTTTACAATATATCAACGCAACAGACAGCTACAGTAAATCAACTTGGTGATCAACAGGAATGAGGGATATTATGGGATCTAAAACTGGAAGAAACTTGCAAGATTAGAAATATGAGGATTTAACAGAGTAATCTAATTCCTTTACAGGCGAAGGATTAATTTCACGGGCAGGGTTAGGTGGATACACGAAAAGCAAGACAATGACATTTTCAGATGAGGAGAAAAAGGAGTTTCATCATTCAACTGTATAAATCCCTAGAATACCAAGAAGTATCTTAATTTCTATGGTCCGTGCTGGTGCTTCATGTGTAAGAAAGGGGGTGAGGATGTCAATCACTTGTACTTCATTGTCCTATTGCGCACAACCTTTTGTGGATGATCAGTAAAATATCTAAAGTTCAATGGGTAAAGTCAGGGATGATAAAGGAATCGGTACTATGATGGATATTTAAAAGAAAAAACTGAAGGAGAGAATGGTGACAACATGAAGGGTAAGGAACCAGAGGTTTCTTGATGGAAGAGAAAACTCTTATGAACATATTGGGGTAACTCTTTTGTTTCTATTATATCTTCAGCACGCACCTTTGAGTTTCCAACCTCATCTAGTGGCAATATTAAGCCATTATGAAGCGGTCAAAATTTACAATATTAAGTCATTAAGTCTCTAGCCTCAGGGATGACGCAGGCACTTGTTGTGCTAAATAGAGTTAGTTGTATTAAGTGAAAGTTGCCTAGTAAGAATTTCTAGGACATCTTTATGATTTCTACAAGAAACCTGATTATTAGTCTCCCAGTAAAATAAATTGAGAGAAGGGTACCAAAAATCAGGGTCTACTTCAGATCAAGAAGCATCTATAGATTACAGGATAATTAAGAATACTAGAATACAGGAATATAGAAATACTATGTTTGATTTTATTAAAGAAAAATAGAAAGACTAAGAAAGAGCTGAAGTACTACTTTAGATTTCATGAAACTGAAAAGAAAGGTTTGATACAAGAGATCGATTTTACTCTAAGTAAACCTGGGATACCATTTACGTAATTGAAAACTGTCATTATACCACCAGGAACTGCCACGAAATGTATAAAAAAGCAATGGGAATAACATTGCTTCCTAAGAAAAGTACCTACTATCTGCTGTACAGCCAAGATGCCACAATCTCAGCAGCTATATCTTTTTCAAAAAGCTTATCATCAAAAATTTCCTCCACCACAGTAAATCTCTGAGCTAGATTATCACTTCCAACAAGGGCAACACCATTTTCTTGACCACATTCGAGAATAGTGTCTACCTAAGTCATTTAGTTAAGAGTTACAATTTCTCACATTTGATGAACATGATAACATGAAATGTAATACTTCTTTAGGTAAAATAACAGAGAAATTATACCTCAATCATTCAAATGCATCAGTTAAATCTTCTTCTTCTTCTTTCACGAAGAATTTCGCTATCTAAATCTGAAAGCCTCGAGAAACCACTTCTCCTCCTGGAAGTTGATGGAGATTGAATGACAGGCAGGTTTCCACTATCAGTTGTCTGGTTTTCCAACTGAAGTGCTGTATCAGAAACTTCATTTGATTGAGAGGAGGAAGGAAGAGATGCAACAGAGCTTGTCTCTGCAATTGAATCCAGAGTCTGATGCTCTGATCGTATGATAGCAGCATCTCTTCTGAGAGAATTACCTTCATCATCCGCAACATGACCAATCGGTGAAACTTGCAAATTGCTTCTTTCATGAATGCGATCTGCAATTGACGCTGCAATGTCCTCAAACATCCTCTGTGCATTTTCTAATTCCGATGAAAGAGAAGCAGCACTCTCTGATAATACCCTCGAAAAGTGTAGTCCCTGGCTGCCAGTGGCCTCAGTATTTTGCAACTCCTGAGAGCCACTCAGAGAAGTTGAACTACCGCCACCAATGTCCAGTTGCTGTGGGTGATGGCCCAATCCAATACTAGTCCTAATTCTCCTAATTGCTTCTGCAACTGGGATATGAGACAATCCCCGAGTGACACGCTGCTGTCTAACACTCTCGACTCTATTTGCTTTTGGCCTTGGTGGTAATTCGAAACCACAGTGCACTTGTTTGGAGCAGTAACTGTGGGCATTGCCATAAATTGGAGTACTATTTGCATCTGTCACCTCTCCCTTGCAATTAGGACACTCTTTTGTAGTTGAATCAACATAAGGTAACTTATAAAAGCAGGACCAACAATATAAATGGCCACAACAAGTCAAAATAGGTTCTTTTGCAATATCAAAACATATATTACAGTCAAAGAAACTTGCACCATTCTTATGGACTTTCTTAACCACTACATCCATCTCCAATGCCTTTGCTACTAAATGAGAGCTATCTGTTTTGCATCGTTTTCCCTTGCGATGTTGAACAGAATTAGGATCAGAATTAGGAGTATCAACAGAATTATGAGGCTCATCAGCAGAATTAGGAACCTCAATAGCAGTATCAACAGAATTATGAGGCTCATCAGCAGAATTAGGAACCTGACGCCACCTATGACGATGCGAAGATCTTGCTGCAACAGCCTCAAGGTGAAGAATTCTTTGCTCTATCCTAGTATGAGCAGTTTCGAAATCATTAAACGAAGACCCTAATCCTAAAGCTGACGGCTCCATAGGTTCGTGGTTCAAATCAAGATCTATTACTATACCATTGATCAAATTATCTCCCATGAAATATAGAGGCCTTTCAAGTCTGTTTCAGAAAGGGGAAAAAAAGAGTAAATAATAAGTGCATCGAGAGAAAAAACAAAAACCTGCATAAATGAGATGATGGAGGTATGTATACACTGATTTAGCATGAGTTGTACCATCGGCTTTCAAAATATCAACAACAAAGTTTGGGGAGCACGGCGGGGGGCGGGGGCGGGGGCGGAGACAAGAAGAAAGTCACGATAGATGGGTCATGGTTTGGCGCAACTTTTGGACAAGTAAATTTGTGTCTTGTGGGAGTAGGAGTGAAAAACACACAACTAAAAACGAAGACACTAGAGGATGAGGATAACCAGTCAAAAGGGTTTTTAATTTTTTTTTAATTTATTAAAATAGAACATATGGGCCGGGTCCAAAACGCAAGACAATTGTAACCCGCTTGCGGGGAATATCTCTATTTCTTCTTCCGTACCAAACATCGAAGTCATTAGACTTCCTAATTAATTATATATAACTACCTATTTCTACCCCAAAAAAAACAAAATAGCTAGCTAAAAAATGAGGAAAAGGAAAAGGAAAGGGAAAGCACAGAAAACAAATATTGCTGCTCCAACCTTGGTGATAAATAATTTAAAAAAAAAAAGATTTTTAGTGAGGATTAACTTGACCGTTCAAAGTTTAAATTCGATTGCTAAAAATCAATAACGATAAAAAAATTGATCGTCATCAGTCATTAAAAGGTTCAACGTTAAAAGTTAACGATCGAATTTTTATCCAATCGCTAAAAGAATATTTTGTGACAACATAAATTTTGATCGTTATATGTCATTTTTAGCGATCGATTTTTTCCTATGTGTCTACCTACTTTACATCATGTCGTTAAAAATCTTTAACGACAATAACTAATTTAATCATACAAATACCTTTAACGATCAAAATTTCTTTCACTAATTGTATGTTAGTTAAAACATCAATATTTTTAGCGATCAATTTTTCCTTTGTTAATAGTCAATTTAATATTTGATAAACAAATGTAAAAGAGTTGCAAAGATCATATTTCTATTCACAATTTTACCAAAAAAGTATAGTACTGAATAATAATAACAATTATTATTATTATTATTTCATCTAAAAAAAACATTTAAAGATATACTATATAATAATATTCACTTAAAAATCCATCTTCAATTAAAAAAAAAACTTAACAAGAAAAGATAATTATTTAAGATATATGACATCATCTTTATCAACTCCTAAAAAATGAAATATTACAATGTATATTCATAATTCATAAGATATCATCTGTAAATTATCCTGATAAAATAAAAGTCATCTTGTACTTTCAACTTGCTCCTTAATATTAGATTCTTCCTTCTTCAAATTCTTGAGTTGTAAAAAATTAAGTTTATGTCAACTTAGTAAAAAGGAATAAACTCGTAAATAAAAATATAAGACTTCAATATATTTATCAAAAATAATGCATAACAATAAAATTTTTATAAACTCTTTAAGAAAAATATAAGTGTATGCGACTAAAGTTTTGTTCTTGAAATAAGCAATCAAAAAACAAAAATAGCAAGCAAACAATAATATTTATATTTGAATTTGTGCGAATGTTACAATCTTTATGGAAAGAGATGTAATCCCCTGATTCTTCTCTTTACGATTGTTCTTGATTTGATGAAATACTTGCGGCTCGACACTTGGAGACGAAGACTTCTTTTTATGCGGAAGACTTGCAAATCACCATGGAAAAGCAAGAATTCTCTATGTATTTCTCTGTGTGTTTCTGGTCTTATGAAAACCTCTTTATATAGGCTTGAGCTAGTCTTTTGGGGGTATCTTTGGTCCAATTAATTTTGGACCTTGGGCTTGAAGAACATGAGTTGGGCTCGTCTTATCAGCTTAATGGACTGACCCAAATATAATTTAGACTTGATTTAAGTCATATAATTTTGATTTAAATATTAATCCAATTAATTAACTAGTAATTTGACTTGGTCAACGTTTCATGAATTTAAGATTTAATCCAAATTTAATACGGATTTATCAATAAAACTTCACTGTCTAGAAAGGCCCCCTACTTCAAGGCTTGTTGGGGGTGTTTGATTTGTCAAACTTGTAAAGATAAGACTTGAAGTAATTGTGAAGCAAATATTTTTTTTCACGTAGTTGATCTTTCATGAAATATTTAAAACTTCATAAGAAATGACTATGCCGATAAGTTGAGGTTATCCAAATCAACATATATTGGAGCCTTTCAGACAACATTCTCTAATTTTTAAGAGATTATTTGACTTTCGGTTATGATTTACCAACTCATTTTCGATTTGAAGTATTTTAGCTCATGAAGACCTATCGCATGATATTTCTTTGTGGCTTAATGATTTTATTCGGGTCATCAACTACAAAATAGATTGTCAATTCGATGAGCAAGCATTGCATCTACAAGCTTGATCTAGTAATACGTAGCTTGTGATTTCGGTGCAAATTTTAGGAATTGCTTTCACTGGCATTGAACATCCTTTCGGTAGGTTCTCCTCCAATTTCGCTCGATCACTTAAACAAAATGTAAGGACTTCAAATCCTGATTACGTGAGCCTAACCTTATTCAGAGGCCTTCTCACGCGTATATAGAAAACTTTTCATAATTCTCCACTTTTGATTGTAAGGAATGGTTTCCATGATTTGATGCGGAAACATACGTGTAAAGAATACTTTCCACGATTTGATGCGGAAAACGTGTATGTATATGAGATTTTCTTCCGAAAATCAAGATTTGCCATAGTTGCCACGTCATTTTTCTATTGTTTGGTGTAGTTGAAGCGTACTGAAACTTCACTTTTGTTTAGACTTTCCATGTTTAACCAAAAGAAAGACAAGAAATAAGGCTTGTCTTTTGGTGCCATGAGGAGCACACGTTAGAAGTTACTGGTTTCAAAACTTCTCATATTAGTTCGCAGGGAAAATTTCACACATTCCTCAGACCTTGATTTTCAAGATTTTTCCATGTTTGATTACAGTGGAACTTTAATAACTTGATTTCTATGGAAAATTTCCATAATTTGCTTTCTTTGGAAACTTTTCATAGTTTTCCATAGTTTGTAGGAATCAAACTTTCCATCATTTTAATTTTTCATAATTTGTAGGAATCAAATTGATGTCTCCTTAGTTTGAAATCTATATATACCCACATTTCATGGTGGTTTTATATCAATTTGCCTTATCATCAAGTTCAATTGAGTCCCTCTCTCTCTCAGGTAAGTCTTTTTTCCAACTCTGATTTTTGTCACTTTTTCTGCAGCTCAGCACGACTGTAGTAGAAAATTCATATCTCGTTGTAGGAATACCTAAATGAGTCATTTTATTTTTTAGAACTAGACTCGTAGAACTACAACATATCCGAAAATCACGATCATACAACTCCCAGATTCACTCCGGTGATTTTTTGAATTTAGCTAAAAGTTCTAATGAACTGACTACACCGGCTTTGTGCAGCTTCACAAAAAATCATATCTTGACGTAGGAATAACGAAATCATAAGCAGTTTACAGCTCGGAAAGAAAACTTGTAGGGCTGCATCATATGCAAAAACCACGATTAGATTGCATTTGTACACATTCAGTTTTCTATTCGAAATCAGCCTTCAAGTTCTGTAAACCACTGACTGTATCAACTTCATGTAGTCTCACGAAATATCTTGTATCTTGACTTAGGGATAAGGAAATTACAAACGGATTGTGGCGTTGGAAAGAAGATTCGTAGAGTTGTATCATATATGAAAACCATAATTAGGTTGCATCTACATTTGTTTAGTTCTTTTTGTTGAACCAGCCTTTCAACAACCGCAAAAATTTGGGGTTACCACCTTTACTTTGGACATGCTCTTACGAATCTAACCTTTTTCTTTTAATTAATTTTGTAGATTTTGGATAGAGCAATACAGCTTCGATCCTACAACATGATGCATATCTGTGACTGAGATACGCCACATCCTCTTCTAGAAGTAGTGGGTGACCAACGCAACCAAAATACCAAAATCCTACTTTTGGAGGTTCAGCATTCGGCTATCGGTGTCTTCTCCCTTGTTAGTGGGACTTATGATGAATCTCTTCTCCTTAAAGAATGGTAAAAAATGGATACCAAAGACGTCATGAGAAACTTCTCGAGAAAGGCTACTCATATGAAAGTTCCTTTACTGAAATCCGCAATTCATTATGACATAGCATCTTCCAAATCTTCTCATCCTGATGGATGTTTCAAATATTGGGGTGTTCTCTCTTCTAACTTTGGTAATGTATGCTACACACCTGGTTACTGGGAATGGGTAGAGGACGCGCTGCCCTGCCACAAGGAGACTTTGGAGCTTATCAAGGTTTATGATGCTGTATATACTTCTTTGTTCACATACGATTATGACGACAATGTGCTCCATGCTTTTTGTGAGCTTGACATCCATCTACCAACACACTTTCTACTTTTATCAGAGAGATGTCCATATCACTTTGGGACTTAGAAGCAATTGGAGGTCTTCCTACTTTTATGACAAAGTCGTTCCCTTAGCGAAAGAATTGACGCAGATTGATACTCAAGGAGAATTGCTTCTTTCCAAAAGTTGTCTATATTTATTTTCGGCCTTCTATAGATTAGCGAAAGGTGATCTCCATGAGGTGCCCATCCATGGTTGGTTGAGGTTCTGGTTCAGAGGACCTAATAGATATGCCGAGCCTTTGCAAAAGGTGTCAAAGGTACGAGCTATGAAACCAAGGTTGAACCATAATTCTTCTAGACATATTAATTTGGACTTCCTACCGCAGACTTGCGAGGAGAATTCCCTCTTTGTCGAGCTAGATATGGAAGAGTCACTTAGAGATGAGACTAATTTGACAGCCTTCCTTACTTGTTGTCTTTGCAAATTCGTGCTTCCGAACAAGAAAGTCAACTATGTGCGCCCTAGTGTTTTTAAAGTTGCGAGCTTGATGGCTTATGGAAAGAAATTCTCCCTGGCAGTCTCGGTTCTTGCAAGCATATTCGCGAGTTGAAAGAAATCTCTACTTCTCCAAACTTGAGTGTGGCAAATGTAATTTTCCCCATACACTATGTATGTGGTTAGCTAGGGAATACTTTAGGACTCATCATCGTGCCAATCGCTCACATCAATCCATACCACTATGCACGATTTATGGCTAGAAGATGGCCAAATGTTTCAATTTTATTGATACCCAAAAGTTATTTCAGCATGATGATGCCCATCGCCTCCATCATTTAGCAATACTGCAAGGCAGGAATTTATACCTTACTGATAATGAAAAACTTTCAAATTCATGGAGCGAATTTATCATAAGCGTTGTTTCGGGCTATGTCACCCTTATGTATGATTCAAATTTCATCACGGAGTCCTATAGCCCTAACAGGTTTAGTCGACAATTCGGTTTTTGCCAAGATATTCCTGGAGACTGTATGGAGCGACCTTATGATGGTACACTGTTAATATTAGTGCAACTTTGGAATTCCTCCTTTTGACTTGATACTTTTTCGAAAGTCATGATTCCAATGTGCCCTTTAGAGGGTGCTCCCTTAATGACCCGCGAGTATGTGGACTGGTGGCCATCCCATAGGATGAACCCTTCACAAGCAAGTCATCGTATCATTTTGAAGAAGTCGAAGCAAGAACATACATCCATGTCATCTAAAGGGGCTTCTGATCAACCAAACAAAAGTCATGTCCTTCTTCTAAGTCTGAAGTGAAGCAAATGATACTCCGCAAGTCGCCAAGACCTTCTCCAAGTCCAAAACATTGAAAGAGGGGGACGTGCCTCCAGAATCAAAACTGATGCGCCACACATTAGCCTCAAAGGTGACTTCCACTGCTTCCAAAGTTGGCCATGGTTCTTTCAAAACAAATGGGCCTTGTGTTTCATCGGACAATGGTAATGAAAAAATGTCTAACCTTGAGACACCTTGTGATGAAATTACCCATATGTATTCTTCGCCAAATGGTTTTGGCGAACCAATGCCTTTTCTAGTCAACAGAGGGTGAATATCATCACTGGAATTATCCAAAAAGGAAGGCACAAGAGCTAGATGATGTCTGTTATGGTATCAGTATTTTAGAATTGTCATTGATGATAATGACTTTGTGGATGAGGATCCAAACTCGGCGTCATTGTCTGACTTAGCAAAATAAGTAAGGCTCTCCCTTCTTTTTCTTCATATTATTCTCTTTTTTTAAAAAAAAATAAGTTTTAAATCTGATGTTCTTTTTGCTCTCCCTTTTTTTTTTTGTAGTTGGACCTTCAGAAATTATATGACGACGATCTTGGCAATGACGTGATTGCAGGTTTAACTGTAGGTCATAATGATCTTGATGCGGTTGAAAAATGTTCCCATTCTTCCCTTAATGACGTGATACCTTCATTGGAAGTAGTTCCACCTAGGAAGTCACTTTCTACTTCTTTGGATAACAAGAAGTTTTTCCAACCAAATGATATTAATGCGGCTGAAGTTGTCGTCTATCAGATTACATGTACGAAATCAATCAAGCCTTCTTCATGGCCATTGCGACCTGGTGCTTCTACTTTTGAGCCATAAAAAACTATTTTTCGCGTCAAATCAGTCTCTGTTTATGAGATTTGGGCCGCATTGTGAGGTTGAATTACGTAATTTTCCTTGGGCTCTTTAGATTGCTTTATAGAGTTGGAGTCAAGTATTGCTTCAACTTCTGAGGAGATTAGAAAAGATGACATTATTGATATTTCTGCTTTGGAGGATCTTGTCGAGAATTTCTTCACGTCGTACACATAATATGATGCTTTGAGATAATCAAAGATTAATAAAGAATCACATGAAAAGGCCCTTTCTGATGCACACCGACATCTTGATGGTGCGAAGCTGGCACATGAAAATTTGGATGGATCTATGGGGAAGCTTCAAGAAACTCTAGCAGATGTGGAGAAGGACTTAGAAGCCTTTGACCTCCAAGAAACAGAAGATCATCATGCTCCTTAATAAATATCAAGAGAAGTTGTCTAAAAGTCAAGAGAATGTCACGATTACATAGGGCGAGATTTATACCATTCAGGCGAATCATACGATGTCTAATGATGAAGTGGAAATACTATTCAGACTAGAATGGGGTGGCTGAGACAAGTCACCAAGAAATCGTAAGCTTCAAACTCTTTCCATAGTTAGATTTTTTTTGCTTAGGATTTGTTATTCGCTTATTATGATGTAGTGATTTTTTTAAGCAATAAAATGGTGACTTATATTGCAATAAGAATCTTCTCATCTTGAATTTTGAATTTTGATTGTTTCTTTCATTTATATAACCATGGGCCCTCTTTTTTTTTTTAATGGAAAGAGGACTCAAAAAACTAGAATCTATGTGAAAATCATAGCCAAAGGTAAACGTTTCAGCTTTGCGCGTCCATATAGAAGAAAATTCATGACTTGGAGTAGGAGCGTCAAAATAACGAGCTTCTTTTTTTGTTGGAAAGATAACTTTGAGAACTTCTATTAATATAAAAATAACATCCTTAGGATTTACGAATTAGTACAGATTTGTCTTCGAAGTCAGCTCAAAATCTGGCGTGCTTGATTTTTCTTCTTCACACACTTACTGAAAAAAATCATAACTCGGAGTCGGAGCGTCGAAATCTTGAGATCTTTTTTTCATTGAAAAGATAACTTTGAGAACTTCAATATGTATAAAAATCACATTCATAGGATTTACGTATTTGTACAAATTTTCTTTATAAGTTGGCTCAGGATCTGTCATGCTCAACTTTTCAGCTTTGCACGTCTATGGAAGAAACTTCATAACTTGGAGTAGGATTGCTGAAATCACAAGCTTCTTTTTTCATTGTAAAGACAACTTTGAAAACTACAACCCGTATGAAAATCACAACCATAGGATTTATGAGTTTGTACAGATTTTTCTTTGAAATCGGATCAAAATCTATCATGCTCAATTGTTCAGCTTTGCGTGTCTATGGGAGAAAATTCGTAACTCTCAGTAGAAGCGCCGAAATCGCGAGATTCCTTTTCCATTGGAAAGATAACTTCAAGATCTTCAACATTTATAAAAATCACAATAATAGGATTTATGGATTTGTACATATTTTTCTTTGAAGTCAGATCAAAATCTATCATGCTCAATTTTCAGCTTTGCGCGTATATGGGAGAAAATTCATAACTATGAGTAGAAGCGTCGAAATTGCTAGATTCTTTTTTAATTGGAAACATAACTTCGAGATCTTCCATCCATATAAAAATCATGGCCATGAACTTTATGGATTTGTACAGATTTTCCTTTGAAATTGGATCAAAATCTGTCATGCTCAATTCTTTCAGCTTATTTTTGCGCATTCTCACCGAAAAAATCTTAACTTGAGCTTGAAGCTTTTGACTCATCGCCTACTCAGCTTTGCAGAAATCAACTTACAAATGTTACAACCCGAGCTTGATGGTATTTAAGACAAGTTGCAACCATTTCTTGCTTCTACCGCTTTAGAGATCTAGAATCTTTGTCTATGATGATAAATAGATATGTTCATCCTTTTCTTTGAATCATGGATGTGTCAAATCTTCTCGAGATTGAAGCAAAGATTCTTCAGACTTTAATACAAATTGTTTATTTTTTCCAACTACATATGGCTATTCATTTGAAAGAATTAACATGATGGTCACATAGCGACACTTTTTCTTCTTCTTATTACTAAACCTATATTAATAATAATACTCTAAGCTGCCTACGTACCTAGGTGAAGGATATCAAGTCATAACTTAGTTCAGAAAGTGAATTTCTAATTTTTTTTGTATCATAACTTTTGTCTAGGCCGCCTCTTTCGAGGTTTTAAACCTAGCAGACTTTTTATGTACTGACCTTTGCCCAGACCACCTCTTTCGAGATTTTCAACCTAGTAGACATTTTTTGGGAGCCGTACATAGTTTATACTCTTGCGGGCAAGGAGCATGATTTAGCTTCAAGGATAGAACTTCTTCAAGAATTTTCCATTGATGGGACCAATCCACATGCCGTCTGCATCCACAAGTTTGTAAGCACCACTTGAATAGACTTCTTAGATGACGTATGGTCCGTCCCATTTTAAGGTGAACTTTCTTCCCGATTTATAAGATATGATAATTTGTCTTCTTACTGCAAGGACTTGATCACCAAGTTGGAAAGACCTTAAAACAAACCTTTTTATTGAAAGCACAAGAAAGACGAGCTTGATAATATTCAAGATTTTGTTGAGCTTCTAACCTTTTCTCATCGAGAGCCTCTAGTTCTTCAAGGCGCACATGAGCATTTTCTTCTTCAATAATTCTCTCTTGGATGGTAAGCCTCAATGACGGTATTTGTCGTTCAAGTGGAAGGACTGTTTCAGTTCAAAAAACAAGAGAATAAGGAGTCGCTTGAGTTGGTATGTTATGAGTCATCTGGTATGCCCAAAGAGCTTCTTACATTCTATCATGTCAATCTGTTTTAGATTTGGAGACGACCTTCTTTAACAAGTTGCACAAGGTCTTGTTAAATGCTTCTGCTAGTCCATTTGCAGCAGCATAATACATTGACAAATTACATTGCTTGAAGCCAAAAAGGTCACAGATCTTATCCATCAATTTATTGGTGAATGACTTTCCATTATCTGTTAGTATATAACTAGGAATGCAAAAATGATATATGATGTTCACCCTAATGAAGTTTGCAACATTTTCCTTCTTTACTTCTTTGAGGGCTACAACCTCAGCCCATTTGGAGAAGTAATCTGTCGCAGCCAAGATGTACAAGTAAGCACCAGAAGATTTTGGTAGTGGTCCAACCACTTCCAGCCCCCAAGCATCAAATAACCAAGATGCAACAGTAGGATGTAGTACATAGGAGGTTGGTGCATAAAGTTCGCATGAAATTGGCATGCTTGACTTCTTTGAGCATAATCCAAACAATCTTTTACCATTGTTGGCCAATAATACCCCATTCTTTTTATGTGAAAGTGTAACTCGACCCAGATTAATGTGATCCACAAACTCCAAAATGTACTTCTTGCATAGCTTAAATTCTTTCTTCTTCCCCCAAACAACG
This sequence comes from Solanum appendiculatum, assembly GCA_018342035.1. Classification (NCBI taxonomy): domain Eukaryota; kingdom Viridiplantae; phylum Streptophyta; class Magnoliopsida; order Solanales; family Solanaceae; genus Solanum; species Solanum appendiculatum. The sequence goes on from JAGDQO010000086.1 coordinate 23,098, forward strand.
CAAGAGGACTCCCTCGAATGATCTTCGATATAGGGTATCTTTGTAGTAAAGAAATCGAGGAGCATGATGATGAATTTTGGTCTTTCTCTTTGAATCTTCTGGAAGTATATTGTAACACAAGTAATCGATCAGGGCTTGTCTCCAATTGACTGTCTCAACTTCTGAAATGGCTAAAAGATGTTCAAGCTTGCTTTCTTCATCCTCATCCTCCTTTCAGCAGTACTATCCATTTTTGGTAGATAGTGATTTATGCTTCCCAGACAGAGTCAATGTTGAAGCCAAAGCAGCTAAGCCATCAACTTTCTTATTTTTCTTTCTTGGAACTTGTTGAAGTGTTACATCTCCGGACCATCCAATCAACTGTTGTGCATAGTCATGCTAGAGACACAATTTTGGCCTTTTGACTTCTTAGCTACCCAATAATTGATTGATCACCAATTCAGAGTCTCCAAAAACTTGTAATTGCAATTGCTTCATATCGACAACTATTTCAATCCCAATTATTAGGGCTTGATATGCTGCAACATTAATAGAGTAGCATTGCGTTAAGATGAAGGAATATGGCAAGATCTCCTCCTGAGAAGTGATGAATATCACCCAAGCATCGGCTCCTTCGCGATGTGAAGCCCCATCAAAATGCATCTTCCAAGTTGGTTGAATTTCAATGACCATTGCATCTTCATCAGGTAGTTCATCAATGAGCTCCCAATCTTGAGGTATCGGGTGGTGTTCTAAGAAGTCTGGCAATGCTTTCCCTTTCACAGCATTTTGAGGAACATACACAATTTCAAATTATTGAAACTAGAGATACCATCTTGCTAGTCGATTATTGAGAACAAGTTTTGACATCACAAATTTGATGGGATTTTCTTTAGAAATAAGGCGGACGACATGAGATTGAAAGTAGTGTTTCATCTTCTAAATTGAGAAGACTAAGGCCAAACATAATTTTTAGATCGGCGAGTACTTCAACTCATTTGGTGTCATCATCCTACTCAAGTAGTAAAGGGATTTTCTTTCCCTTTGCCATTCTCTTGGGCTAAGAGTGCTCCCATTGATCTTTCTTGAGCTGATATGTAAAGTACCAATGGCTTTCTAGAAATAGGAGTTGCTAAAACTGGTGATTTCATTAGGTAAGACTTGATGCTCTCGAAGGCATTACTACAGGCTTGGTCCCATTCGAAAAGAGTACCCTTTTTCATAAGACGACAGAATGGTTGACACTTTCCTGCTAGATTCGAGATGAATCTCCTAAGATACGCAAGCTTCCCTTGCAGACTCTTCAGTTCATGGATGTTTCTTGGCTCAACCATCTTCAGAATTGCATCTATTTTAACTTGATCAATTTCTATCCCTCGATGTCGTACAATGAAACCAAGTAATTTTCCAGAGATAATTCTATATGCTCATTTCAAAGGATTCATTCTAAGTTGATACCTTCGTAGTAGATCAAACACCATCCTCAAGTCTTGCAAGTGATCACTCTTTTTCCTTGATTTCACTGTTAAATCATCAATGTAACATTCAACATTTTTGTGATTAATGTTATCGAAGATATTTTGCATAGCTCTTTTGTATGTTTCTCCAGTGTTCTTCAAGCCAAAAGGCATCACTTTGTAGCAATAAATACCCTTAGGAGTGTGAAATGCGGTAAGCTCTTCATCCTTTGGTGACATGCGGATCTGATTGTAGCCGGATGAGCCATCCATAAAAGACATTGCCTCATACCTAGTAGTGGCATCAATCATAAGCTCAGGGATAGGAAGTGGAAATTCATCCTTGGGCATGCATTATTGAGATCCCTAAAGTCAACACAAACTCGAATTTGCCAATTTTTCTTCTTCACGGAGACAATACTTGAAACCCACGTGGGGACTTATCTTCATGGATAAAGCTAGCCTCAATAAGCGTGTTAACTTCAATTTCGATCATGGGAACCAATGCATGCCTAAAGCATCGTTGAGCTTGCCGGATAGGACGTGCACCACTTTTCACAGCAAGATGATGGACTGCTACCTTCGGGTCTGATCCAGACATTTCTTTGTAACTCTAGGCAAATACATTTTTATACTATTTAAGGAAGTCAATGCAGGCCCTTTCTTCATCACCTGCTAGTGAAGCATTCACATAAGTGGGTTTTAGATCTTCATCAGTTCTAAGGTTGATTTCTTCCAATGCATCAACCATCACCTCTACTCCTTCTTCAAGTTCGGATGGTGCGTCCTTAGCGTCTTAATCTTCTTGAGGTTCTCCATCGTTAAAAGATATATGGTAACACCATGAAACATCCTCCAACTCTGCATCCATTTTAATTAGAGAATAATTATACCCTTCATCTTGTGTAGTGACATGATATGAAGAGCCAACACTTACTTCATCTTCATCACAATGTTTGGTGTAAACCACAACATGCGACTTTGCCTTTAAAACTTCTCCACATGATATCACAAGGTTCGTCTGCTGCCTCATTCTAGAAGGAATCAGACTTTGGAAATCCTTAGGGATATTTTGAGATTTGGGTAAAGCAAATGCTTTCAAACTCTCACTATTTCTACAAACCTTATTTTTCTTCTTTAATGGCCCTAACCTCTCAAATACATAAATTCTCATCGTTGAGTTTCCAAGTTGATCGAAGAGAGAAGGCCTTTTGTTAGAAGCAACAAATTCATCTTCCACGGTGATGTAGTTGTTGCTTACCCTTCTTATGGATATGCAGATAGGTAGAGGCTGTTTATATCCCAACCGTTCATGTTGTTGCCTCATGGAAGGTTCTGACGGAAGCTTCCCCAATTTATATGGTTCATTAGGATCGAATCTAGACTTTGCTAGTAGTTTGTAAGCATTAGGATCGAAACCTTATTCAATACACTTCATTGGGAGTGCTTCATATTGGGACGACTTAGGGGCCACAAATTTTCCGTAAAGCAATGACTTAAGAGCCACAGACTTCCCAAGTAATTTTGTGGATGACTTCATCATATCAATTCATCTACCAGGAAGGGTAAACCCCTCTAGTGCATTTCCTTGCAACTTGAGAGAATTTCCTACGTCCTCCTTGGCCTTTGGAACATAACAAAGAATGGGTGTCACCTTTTTACTTGAAAAAAGACCATTCACATGAGGTGTTTTGTTCGGAGTGCTAAGCTTCGAATCTTCCTTGCTTGCGATTTTGTCTTACCGACAGTTACCTTAGTCTTCTTGTTAAGGAGCTCGACATCTACGGATGCAATGTAATCAACTTTTTTGGCATATTTCTTCTAGTAAAACTTCAATCAGCAAAGTGTGCTTCGGTTGTAGTGAATGGATTGTCATCTTCAATAATCCGTTTCGCAACTCCATCATCATAATACTTCAAGCATTGGGGGTAAGTAGATGAGACTACTTTATTCTCATGTACCCACGGTCTACCAAGCAAGATGTTATATGAAGTCTTTGCATCAATTGCATGTAACCACACGCTTGATTGCAACTCTCCGATGGTGAGGTCTATTTTGACGGCTCTTATGGCTCTTTGTCCTCCTTGGTTGAATCCTTGGATCATGAAGAGACTTTCAGCAAAATCTGCTGTTGAGATCCCAAGTTCTTTCATGGTGCGAATTGGAAGGATGTTGACTCCATACTCGCCATCAACTAGGATTCTATTCACCCTTTTCTCGTACACAAAACCAGCCATGAATAAAGGGCGATTATGAAGTGTGTCACCAAGAAGAAGATCATCATCAGAGAATGTGATTTTAGCCATGCACACATTCTCGACCTCAGGAGATGACTTTGGAGCGTCTTTTGGTGATGGACATGATGAAGTTGTATCTTTTGCTTCCTTCTTATCGACATTACAATATAGACCTTTTGTGCCATCACATGTGAACTTGGTGAAAAACCAACTTGCCAAATATTCTCCTAATATAATTGGTCGACGCAACTCTTGGTAGTGGTGCACCTTTATTTCCTCCTTCTTTGAGTGCACAATCAATTTTTTTGTCTTGGGTCTCCTTATCGTCTTTTCCCTAATGTGCCGCTTAGTTGACTCCTTTGTGAACTTGCTTTTCAGTGTTCACAATGAGTCATGAGAGTCCGTCCCCAATCACCACGATGATCTATTTGGTCTCCATCTTCTTTTGTCGATACTTCTTCTACGAAAGCCACATCACTTAGCGTAGTAAAAGATAACAACTCATTTACATCAACTGGATCGAAGTCTCAAAACTTAACCATTATTGTCTGATTAATGTTTGGAACGTCTTGGTCCCCATTCCTTCAACAAAATTGCACGTCATGACCGGATTGGGTAAGTCAAAAGAAACACTAATTTAGTTTGAACTCAATTCCAAGCTAAAGTTCATTAGAATAGCTCCTTAATTCTTTATTCAAAGTTTAGTTGAGAAATCCTTTCAACCCATATGAATCCTTTATGTGAGAAAATCCTTTCACATTCATGTTTTAAGGAATATATGAGAAATCCTTCCTCAACCACATTGATTTTTTACTCTCAAAGCAACCTTAAATCATTTATCTCAATTTCATAAAGAACATGCATATCTTCATAATTTTCATCTTTCATACTTCAAAACCTCATCAAAAGATCAAAGTATAGAAATCATAGATCATGCATGGGTTTATGGTAATTCAACTTCAAATCATGCAATTAACTCAATTAATGTGTAAAAAGACTTAAATCAATCATTTAGATCATAACTTTAAAGAACCCATAAGTTAGAAGAAAATCCTAATTTCAATTGGAGAATTTTAACTTGTAAAATTGGAGAATTTAGAAACCCTATGGAGGAAAGGACTCCATAGGTGAAAGCCATCATACCTTGGAGTTCAATGCCCACAATCGATGGAGAGTTGGAGACTTGACTTGAATCCCTTGCCTTCTTCTTCAAACTTTAGAGAGAGAAATATTTGGGAAAATCTTTGGAGGGATTTTGAGGATTTAGAAGAGAGTTTAGAAAAGGGCAAATTTTAGGCTTAGAAGACTTATATAGGATCTAGGTTTGGAACTAAACCGACTTAGATTAGGTAAAAGTCAATTATGGAAAAAGACCAAAAAACCCCTAAAAATAACAGCCGAATTCAGACCTATAGTTTGGACCTATGGTATGTAGGTTCAACTACGGACAGTCTTGGTCAACCATAGAAAGATTCAGAAACTAATAATTTTGGAATTCAAATGACGGGACACTTGTAAGGTTCGTAGGTCCACTGACGGACCGTATATGGAAACCGTAGATTGCAACTTAAAGCTTGAAATTTAATTAAGTCTAGGAGAGACCTATCTAATACTCGTTCAAGGAATGAAGGGCCTTCCTGGTGAACCGTTAAAGAGGTTCTGATATTTGACATTTTCAAAATATTTGTCTTGCAATCTACGGTTCTCAATATGGCCCGTAAGTCAACCTACGGTCCGTAGATGGCTTCCGTCAGTACTGGCACCAGTTCTGAAAACACCTGCAATTTTCCTTCTTTTTAAATCTGAGGTGTTACAATATCTCCTCCTTGGGAAGATTCATCCTCTAATGGAACTCAAGACATCGTAAGGAGAGTAAGAACTAAATCTAACAGCCCAACATGAACGCAATCACATAAATGCACATATCCTAGGAGGAAACATCAACTCCAAGCTAACGCATGTTTCAAGCATCATTTCATAAGGTTTATATGCAACGCATACTCAAATGCACATAACATGACGAAATCCATCAAGTTAACTCATTTTCTCAAAACATAAGCTTTTCATGAAGATGCATAAATGAGGATTCATGGAAATATCTAAGGCACATGAGACCAAGAGAGTGAACCACGAGGAATTAAATACCTCAAGCTAGAGTACAGACGGAGGGAAAGAGATGAGGATAACGGGACATCCTATCGGCCTTGGCCTCCCAATTAGCACCCTCAACTAACTGATTCCTCCAAAGAACCTTCACGGAAGCAACTTTTTTATTTCTCAACTTCCAAACTTGTCGGTCCAAAATCTCAAACAAAACCTCTTCATTAGAAAGACTCTCCTTTACACCAAGACTCTCCATTGGCACTATAGACGTCGGATCACCAACACTTTTCTTCAATAAGGAGACATGGTAAATCGGATGAATCGTAGCCAAGTCACTAGGCAAATCAAGTTCATAAGCAACCTTACTAATTCACCTCGAAATCTAATATGGACCCACATTACGAGGGCTAAGCTTCTCTTTCTTCCCAAACCTCATTACACCCTTTATGGGTGATATTTTCAAGTAAACCCAATCATTAACATCAAATTCTAGATCTCTTCTTCTAATATCGACATAGGACTTTTATCGACTTTCAGCCATTTTCAACCTTTCTCTAATAAGCAGGACTTTCTCCATAGCCTTATGTACAAATTTGGGACATATCAAAGCAATTTCACCAACTTCAAACCAACCTATAGGAGATCTACACCTCTTACCAAAAAGATCTTCAAATGGAGCCATACCAATACTCGAATGATAGCTATTATTATAAGAAAACTCAATCAAAGGCAAATGATTATCCCAATTACCCTTGAAATCAATCACATAAGCTTTCAACATATCTTCTAAAGTTTTGATATTACGCTCCTCTTGCCCATTGGTTTGAGGATGAAACGTTGTGCTAAGATTAACAAAGTACCAAGGCCCCTTTGGAATGATTTCCAAAACTGAGAGTTGAATTAGGTACCACGATCGTATATAATGGATAGGGCCACTCCATGAAACCTAACCATCTCCTTTAGGTACAACTTTGCATAGTCTTCTGCTGAATAAGAAACCTTGACGGGAATGAAATGGGCCGATTTCGATATACGATCCACAATAACCCAAATCGAGTCATGTTGTCGCTGAGTGCGGGGTAAACCAATAATAAAGTCCATATTCAAATCTTCCCACTTCCAAGTAGGAATACTAATGTTTGGACCAAACCTCCCGGTATTTGATGTTAATTTTTCACTTGTTGACAATTAGGACACTTAGCCACAAATTTCGTAACGTCCTTCTTCATCCCATTCTACCAATAGACCTCCCGCAAGTGATGGTACATCTTGGTGGCCCCCGGGTGGATGGAATATCGGGAACCATGGGCTTCCAATATAATCTTCTCCCTCAAGTTGTCAACATCTAGAACACACAAACGACCTTGATATCAAAGTACACCATCTCCCCTTTGGGAGAAAGCCTCAACAGACTTTTTAAGCTTCGCTTCCTTCAATTCCATCAAGATTAGATCAAGACCTTGCTTTGCTTTCACATCCGACACAAAGGATGATTCTGAACCATTATGAACAACAACACCACAATCCTTAGAATCATCAACCGAACACCCAATTGGGCCAATCTATGGACATCTCAAACCAACTCCTTCTTATTATCCTCAACATGAGCAACACTACCCATGGATAACCGACTAAGGGCATCTGCCACAACATTTACCTTGCTGGGGTGATAGAGGACACTCATGTCATAGTCCTTTAGCAACTCAATCCACCTCCTTTGGCGAAGATTCAAATCCTTTTGCCTGAACACATATTCCAAACTCTTGTGGTCGGTGAAGACATCAACATGGACACCATACAAATAATGCCTCCAAATCTTTAGAGCAAACACAACCGCCGCTAGTTCTGAGTCATAGGTAGGATAGTTCTTTTCATGAATCTTAAGTTGTCTTGAAGCATAAGCGATGACTTTCCCACTTTGCATCAGAACACATCCCAACCCAATTCTTGAGGCATCACAATAAACCACAAATCCATCGGTCCCTTCCGGTAAAGTCAATATCGGAGCGGAGGTAAGTCTATCTTTCAATTCTTGGAAACTCTTTTCACATGCTTCAGACCATATGAACTTAACTTTATTTTGGGTCAAAGCCATCAATGGAGAGGCAACCGAAGAAAACCATTTAACAAACCTTGTATAGTAACCAGCCAAACCCAAGAAACTTCAAATATCTGAAGGAGATAGTGGTCTAGGCCAACTCTTAACCACATCCGTCTTCTTAGGATCTACCTCAATACCCTTATCGAAAACAATGTGACCAAGGAAAGCCACAAATCTCAGCAAAAACTCACATATACTAAACTTTGAAAAGAGTTGTTGGTCCTTAAGGACTTGCAACAGAATCCTCAAATGATCGGTTTGCTCATCCTCACTCCTTGAGTAAATCAGAATATCATCGATGAACACAATAACAAACATATCTAGGTATTGTCTAAATACCTTATTCATCAAAACCATAAATGAATCCAAGGCATTTGTCAAACCAAACGACATTACTAAGAATTCGTAATGACCATATCTAGTCCAAAAATCCATCTTTAGAATGTTATCTTCCTTCACCATCAATTGGTGATAGCCCGACCAAAGGTCAATCTTGGAGAAGTAACTCGCTCCTTGATATTGATCAAACAAATCATCTATCCTTGGAAGATGATGCTTATTCTTATTGGTAACATTAATCAATTGATGGTAGTCGATACACATACGAAGTGGACCATCCTCCTTTTGAACAAACAAAACTGGAGCACCCTATGGAGATATACTCGTTCGGATGAAGACCTTATCCAACAAATCTTTCAATTGCTGCTTCAATCCCTTAGGTTATGCCGGAGCCATTTGGTATGGAGGAATAGAGATTTGTTACGTATCTGGGAGAAGGTCGATATCGAAGTCTATTTCTTTTTCGAGAAGAACACCAAGTATATCATCGGGAAACACTTTTGGAAACACATTAACAATGGGGACCGACTCAAAGGTAAGGGTTTCAGAATCCATATCCCCAACCCAAATAAGATGGAATATGCAACCCTTAGAAATCATCTTACTAGCTCTAAGACAAGAAACAAACAAACTCTTGAGCATAGAATTTCCCCCTTTCCGCTTTAGAATGTGTTCATTTGGAAATTTGAACTTGACCACTCGGTTTCTACAATCAACAGAAGCATAACATAAATGCAGCCAATCTATCCCAAGAATAAAATTGAAATCTAACAGATCAAGCTCTACTAGATCATCATGCGTGACTCTATGAGATTAGGAGACGGGACAATCTCTATAGACTCTTTAGCCATAATAGATTCACCAATAGGAGTAGAGATAGAAAAAGGATCTAACAACACATCCAGAATAATATCAAACCGCATAGCCACATATGGCGTCAGAAAACACAAGATAGCACCCGGATCAAGCAAAGCATAAACATCAAGATTAAAGACTTTCAACATACCGGTAACAACATCGGGAGAATCCTCTTGCTCATGACGAGTCTGAAGTGCGTAAAATCGGTTTTTCTTTTGACTCCCACTAAAACCCGCCGGAGGATAAGGTTAACCCAGTCGACAGTTGTCTCCTTCATTCTTACCAATGGAGGGACAATCCCTAATATTATGATCTGTCTTTCAACAACCAAAACATGCATTGAAACCGGCTAAACATTTTCCCTCATGCTTTCTTCTACATTTAGCGCAAGTAGACAATGAAGATCCACCACTATTCCATCCTTGAGGTTTAGGGTTAGACACCCTTTCCTTGTTAAACTTAGGAGTTAGAGAATAGGAGTAACCTTGACTGAAAAACATTTGTCAAAACTTAGAACGGCCATATCCATCAGACCTTGAGCGTGAAAAGTCACCATCACCGGTCTTAGCCCTCTTTGCCTCCCTAGACTTTTCCTTTAGTTTCTCTTCTTCTATTTGTTGAGCATGAACCATTAGTCAAAAAATGTCCATATCATGGATTAGCATGGCAGTATGACATTATTTGACCACCATTTTGGACACACCAGAAATAAACTTACTCATCCTTGCCCTAGGATCGGCAACTATAGTAGGAGCATAGCTAGACAATTGTTTGAATTTCAAAGCATACTCATTCATACGTGTGGCGTTTCCTAAAAATCTTATAGTCTCTCATTCATAAGTATGGAGCGATTCACACTCATGAACAAGACTCTACTCGATGTGGCTTATGAGACATCCTAGGACCTTTCTAAAACCTGACTCTGATACCAAGTTTTTCATGACCTAAAGTACCCCTAGATGTGACAAGGTGTACCAGACCCCCGAGAGGCCCTATACAAGCCACTTAGCATACATCATACAAGATAATAGTAATTAAGAGTTCAAAAGACAATTTCATACTAAAAGAGTTTGACAAAATAGCGAAAGTCTAACATAGTCTCAAGCCATCTAATACATCAATAGGATGAAATATTGGGACATAACCCATACAAGTTCAGAAGAAAAAATGACATAAAACTATAAATGTGGCATTGTCCTCGAATTATGAGGCTCACCAAGTCTTCTCAATCACAAGTACAACGATCTAGCCATGAATGGAGGGAGAGGAGTCGTCACACCATATATTAGTAGAACAATGTAGGCAAGAGTATGCGTTAGTACATAGAATGTACCAAGTATGATAACTATGCATAGGAGTTACAAAGTAATGCTAAAAAGGAGATATACATAAGATACAATGACCAAGCTAAATCGTAAAGTAACATGATGGAAAACATGAGTTAAAAACCATGGTCAACTCAAGTAAGTCATCTTAGGCCAAACATACTTGAAATTCATTTTTGGAAGTAACCTTAGTTCATTATGTGGGAAATTAGCCTTAACCAACATAGACCATGCGAGCTATAACATGGAATCTGATGTCTACCCCACATCGAAAAGAGGTGTCCTTACATGGCAAGGTAAGAACCATAACTTCTAGCTTAAGTGGATTCACTAGCTAATGTCTATCTAAGACAATCATCCTATGGTGGCACATAGTTTATGGGACATGGGTAATCACCGCTTGTCCACTTGGTGCTAAGAATAAATTCCACGGAATAGTCATAATTCATAACTTATATTAACATTAGTACCTATGGGTAATCACCTCTTGTCTTATCATTCATGAAAGGCACATCAAATAGTCAATCCAAGCTAAAGTTCATTAGGATAGCTCCTTAATTCTTGATTCAAAGTTTAGTTAAGAAATCCTTTAAACCCTTATGAATCATTTATGTGAGAAAATCCTTTCACATTTATGTTTTGAACAATATATGAGAAATCCTTCCTCAACATAACAACAACAACATTGATGCTTCACTCTCAAAGCAACCTTAAATAGTTTATCTTAATTTCATAAAGAACATGCATATATATCCTCAAAATTTTCGTCTTTCATAGTTCAAAACCTCATCATAAGATCAAAGTATATAAATCATAGATCATGCATGGGTTCATGGTAATTCAACTTCAAATCATGCAATTAACTCAAATCATGCATATAAAGACTTAAATCAATCAATTAGATCATAATTTGAAAGAACACATAAGATAGAAGAAAACTCTAATTTCCATTGTAGAATTCTAACTTGTAAAATTGGGGAATTTAAGAACCCCATGGAGGAATGGACTCCATAGGTAAAAGCCATAATACCTTAGAGTTCAATGACCACAATCAATGGAGAGTTGGAGACTTGACTTGAATCCTTGTCCTTCTTCTTCAAGCTTTAGAGAGAGAAATATTTAGGGAAATTTTTGGAGAGATATGGGGTATTTTAAAAAGTAATTAGGAAAGGGTAGCTTTTAGGATTAGAAGACTTATATAGGGTCTAGGATTAAGACTAAATCAACTTAGATTAGATATAAGTCATTAGGGAAAAATACCAAAAAGCCCCTAAAAATAACTACTGGATTCAAACCTATGATCCGTCAGTCATACTACGGACCGACCGTCTTGATCAACCGTAGAAAGATTCAAAGACTAATAACTTTGGACTTCAAATGGTGGGACCCATGTACGGTTCATAGGTCCACTGACGGACCGTACATGGCAATCGTAGATTCCAACTAAAGGCTTGAAATTTAACTAAGTCTAGGAGAAACCTACGAGACCTATCTACGACTCGTTCAAGGAATGACGGGACGTCCTGGTGAACTGTCAAAGAGGTTCTGAAACGTGAAATTTTCAAAATATTTGTATTGCCATCTACGATTCCTATTTATGGCCCGTGATTCAACCTATGGTCCATAGATGGCTTCCATCAGTACTGGCACCAGTTCTGAAAAAAACCTTCAATTTTCCTTCTTTTCAAATTAGAGGTGTTACACATAATCTATCAAATTGAAGATCTATGAGTCTTACTTCTAATTCCACCAAGTTTGCATCAATCAAATTTCTGATCAAAATGTTATGGTCATTTTACTAGTACATGTTGGGACTAAAAGGCCACCTCTCCATTCAGCGAATCGCAAAATTAACTCGTCGAGATGTCCCGAAAACCTTCAATCCCTAAATATATTGGCGATCTAAAGACCCATTTTGTGATCAACCGAGTAATTTGGCAATGGGACATCCACATCACCGATTTGGCCAATGGGATTAATTAAAAAGTCATTTTCTTTGATTTTATGGTCTTTTTACATTCCCAAAAGGGTATTATTGACCTTTTACCCTCAACTAACTTCCCTAAGTCCTTTTTATAACCTAATAACATCATACGTATAGCAACTATCAAAATACCTAATTCTCCTTCTTCCAAAGATTGAGAACTCTAAGAAAGGGATTTCTCCAATTTCTCAAGATCTAAAGGCTCCAAGTTAAAGATTCTCTTCAAGATATCTAAGGTTTTCAATTCAAGATTCTTCTCCACACTTCATCTACCAAGACTTTTCTTCAAGATTTGTCAGTAAGGTTTGTTAGGCTATTCATACTGTTGGACTAAGTTCATCCTCATGCCCTATATGTAAATTCAGCCAGTAAGAGTAAATTCTAGGTTTACACCCTAAGTTCTATCATTCTAAGCTATACTTTCATTCCTTATTCTAAATTTCAAATTAATTGTTATTGAGATTGTAATATTTTGTGCATTCTGAGTTTGAATCATTGTTCATGACTAATTTATTACATGAGTCCTATTGATAGAATTATTGAGAATCATTGCATACCTATTTCTGGACATTGATTTTCAAAACTAAAGCAAGTCAAAGCATTTTAAAGTATATTTTGAGAAGTATTTAAGGGAATACTAATGATTCAAAATGTATTATTTTACATTGAGAAAAGAATTACTATTTTTAAGAAGAGCATAAATAGTTTTTAGAAGTATTTCAATTAGATAAAGTAAATTTTAGTTAACCCTTAAAGAGGGTCTTTTGAGTATTAACTCAATTCACTAAGTCTTTTTATTCTATGAGAATTAGTATTTATATTTAGGGAGTAGTATTGAGCACCGATGTGGGTAAGATTTTAGATAACTCAAACCCAATGACCTACGCTGCTAGGGTAGATAGGATCGTACAAAATATAGATGACTCCTCACCTTCTTAAATAAGGCTTTTTATATGGATCCATAAGTTCAGTTGCGCTCTATACTCCAGTATAGGGTGGCTCTGGCAATGTGGATACGACATTGTATCATTATGAGGGTCATAGTGATGGTTAGCAGTTAGAGAAACTCCCCCAAGAAAGTAAAGTGTGTGTATATATATATATATATATATATATTTCAGTATTTGCTATCATTTCATCTTATATTGTAAAGCTTAAATAATTTTACTTCATGTTCAGCTTTACTTTCAGTTTCTTTTCAATTCATTTATTTAGTTCCATTGTTTACTTTATTCAATCTTATTTCATACCGTACATTCCATGTACTGATGCCATTTGGCACTGCATCATTTTATGATGCAGTCGGTGAGACCTTCTCACTTTCGGAGGGCTCCACTTTAGTTAGTACAATCTACTTGATGATTTTTTCATTGTTAGTTGAATAGTCAGGTAGTCGTGGGTCTTGTCCTGGCACCTATCTTCAGTCAGTAGAGGCTTCATCGATAGATAAAGTTAGTGAATCAGTTCAGTCTTAAGTACTGTTGTTCTCTTAGTTGATTCTAATGAGGGTGGTGTTATTTTTCATAATGGATCGGAATCACCTTTTGTGTCAGAAGTGAAGTCTAAGTATAATCGTAATCTGTTACTTGTTGATTTGAAGAAGTTGGTTCCAAAAAAGCCACTGGGCTTTCTCCCAAGGGGGAGATGGCGTCCTTTGATATCAAGGTCAAGTATGTGTTCCAAATGTTGATGGGTTGAGGAATCAAATTTTAATAGAATCTCATAGTTCTAAGTATTCTATTTACCCGGAAGCCACCAAGATGTACTGTGCAATTTGTGAGAAATCTATAAGTGAAATGAGATGAAGAAGGATCTAGCAGAATTTTTGGCTAAATATCTAAATTGTCAACAAGTTAGAGCTGTGCATTAGAAATCGGGTGGTTTGGCTCAGAACATTAGTATCCCTACATGGAAGTGGAAAGATTTAAATATGAACTTCATTACGGGTCTACATTGCACCCGTCGCCAATTTGATTCGATTTGGGTTATTATGGACTGAATGATGAAATTGGCTCACTTTGTTCCCGATAAAACCTGATTTTCAGTAGAGGAGTATGCCAAACTTTAAATTCAGGAAATGGTAAGGTTGCATGGAGTGTCCTTGTCCATTATCTCCAATCATGGTACTCAGTTTACATCCCAGTTTTTGAAGTCATTTTAGAAAGGTCTTGGTACCCAAGTGAAACTTAGCACAACTTTTCATCCTTAGACTAATGGACAAGCCGAATGTACCATTCAGACTTTGGAGGATATGATTAGAGCTTTTGTGATTGACTTCAAGGATAATTGTTATGATCATTTGCCTTTGATTGAGTTTTCTTATAATAGTAGCTACCATTCTAGTATTGGCACCTGAGTTGGTGCATGAGGCTATGGAAAAGGTTCGACTCATTTGTGAAAGGTTGAATATGGATTAAAGTCGACAAAAGTCTTATATCAATGTTAGAAGAAGAGTGCTTGAGTTTGAAGCTAATGATTGAGTTTACTTGATGATTTCACCCATGAAGGGTGTGATAAGGTTTGGAAATAAAGGAAAGCTTAGTCTCCGTTATGTGGGCACATATTAGATTTTGAGGCGTACTAGTAAGGTTTCTTATGAACATGAGTTGCATAATTATTTAGCATCGGTACATTAATTATTTCATGTCTCTTCGTTGAAGAAGTATGTTGGAGATCCAACATCCATAGTGCCTTTAGAAGGTTTGGGAGTTAAAGAAAATCTTTCCCATGAAGAAGTTTGGGTTGAGATTTTAGACCGATGAGTCCGGAAGTTGTGAAAGAAAGAAGTTGCTTCCATGAAAGTTCTTTGGAGGAATCAATTAATTAAGGGTGGCACTTGGGAGGCCGAACCTGATATGATGTCCGGGTATCCTCATCTCTTTTCCTCCGCTCCTATTCTATCTTGAGGTAATAATTCCTTATGGTTCATTCTTTTGGATTCATGCATTTTAGTCATTCTCATGTTTCCATATGCAATACATGCATGTTCATGAAAAACTTGATTTTTGATGCTATGATTTAGCTTGGAGTGAGTTTCCATGTTTATGTACATTATTATGAGACTTGCATTCATGATGGGTTATTAGTTTCTCTCCTACTCTATTCATGCTAGCTTGAGACTCAATCGAGGATGAATGTTCCCAAGGGGGAGTTATTGTAATACCTCAGAAATTGGAAAGCCAAATTAGGAAAGGAAAGGTCTCATTTTGGCTACTGCCTGTGTCCTACAATACCAGTCTATGGTTCTTTAAGTTTCTACGGGTCTTAGGTGGAAGTCGTAGGAACGAGGTCAAGATTAGAGAAATTTAAGTTTCATATGTTTGACCTACAGATGAACAGGACGAGCCGTAGAAATTTGAATGAGTCGTAGATGGGTTCTCTGGGGCTGTTCCAGACGTAGTGAAATTTTGGACTTAAACTTGAGTTCTATGGACCATAGGAATTTAGACGGACAATAGAGAGGTCTCATGAAAAGTAAGGTGAATTTGGGTTGCTGAAGTTTGTTCTACGGTCGACCAGTACGGTCTTTAGAAAGTTCTGTGGAACATAGGTCAAAATCGTAGGAATTATCAGACAACTATTTTTAAGGGTAGTTGGGTCTTTTTTTATGCATTAAATTCCTATACTACATCGTTTTATCCCTATTTCTAAGTCCTATAACTACCCTTCTACCCCAAAATTTCCCCCAACTCTTTCATTCACTCAAATTCCCAAAACCCATTCAAGTTCAACCCCTCCAAATCCTTTCAAGCTCCAAGAAAAAATATAGGGTTCAAGCTTCAAGTCTCCTATTCATCCATTTCTTTTGGTCTTAGATCCTCAAGGTATGTAGGGTTTCATCAAAGGATTCCATTCACCCATTGATCCCCAAAGATTTCTCAAGTTCTCCAAGCTCAAACTCATCAATTTGACTAGGTTTTCATTCAATTCTTTATGGGTTCTAATTGTGTTGATTGAATTGTTAAATTTTTATCTTATTGTGATTGTTTTGACTTAATTACATGCTTTCCAATTTAAATCACATGAAACCATGCATTGATCATGAATTTTGACTATGAACTCTCAAAGACTTCAATTTATGAAGAAGCTATGATTCTATGAATAATATTTTTATGGAAATATGCATGATTTATGAAAAGAAAGGTTTGATGATCTAGGTTGCTTTAAGATAAGCATCTATGAAATAGTGAAAGGATTTCACACATATTAAGGAATCATGAATTTATGAAAGGTTTTCTCACACATGCTTGATTCATGATTTAATGAGCTACTATATGATTTTTTGAATCTTGGATTATTAACTTAATTTTGCTCTTCCATGTATGATATGATTATTGTACAATTTACACTAGTTCCAAACTACATGCCTCCATAGGTTTGTCTTATATGACCTAGCTAGTAGAGACACAAATAGCATATGAATCATGATACGGAGTTCTACCTTGTTAAGTAGACTTTCCCTTCTCGATGTGGGAGTTACATCGTATTCCATGTTATAATTCGCATGGTCTATTGTTATTTAAAGCTAATACCTCACAAAAGGAACTAAATGACTTTCAATGGTTTTATGAAGCTTTTCTTAGGTTTTATGATGCATTGACCATGATTATGATTTACAATTCTTTTTTAAATGGTTTCACTATGTTTATCTTGGTCATGCATATCATATTTTTGATTATGTCCCCATATTGATCATGTTTCATGTTTTCATGCATGTCTCTCATTTTTAGTACATTCCATGTACTAATGCATACTTGTGCCTACATTGTCTAATAATGTAGGGTGTGACACTTCCTCTCCTACCACTCGTGGCTAATTGATCGCTTTAAGGATGCGAAGATAGTTGGCGAGTCCTCATGTTTTGAAGACCATGACACCTTTACTTACTTTCTTATATTTTAGTTTTCAGACATTGTGCGTGGTGTACAGGTTATGTCTCGTCCACTTCTTTGATGTATTAGAATAGCTTGTCAACACTATGAGTAGATTTTTGCTTTTATGTCAAACTTCCCTATTCTATGAGATTCTTTACTTTTGCCTATTAGATTGTGTTTATGTATTTCAAGTGGCTTGTGCAGGGCCTCTCTAGGTCTTAGACGTCATGTCACGTCTAGGGTGTGTTTTGGATCGTGAAAAAAGGTTTCTCATATCAATTATCATAGTTAAACTATAATTAGGGATTTAAACAAGTAAGAGACGATCTAGTGTGGGGATTGGTATTGATGTCAAATAGGGGTACAAGTGCTTGCTCAATAGTGCTAAATAATCATAGATAGGCCGGGTAATCTTCAATGACACTAATCTTCTTTCGATCTAAAAGCATCATATCATAGAATCTCTTTCTAGCTCACCTAATTAACTTCAGTGAATCACTATTTTAACTTTCATCCGTTGACCTGACTTGAATATTTTCAATTGTGAACACTGTCAATTTGGGCTAGGTCTAGCCAATTAGGTGATCCGCCCTTTTGGTAGGTGCCTTCTAGTTGGGAGTTTGTACTCCTTTCAATGTTTTTGGCCTTTCTTTCATGTATTAATCCTTGCCTTGTCCTTTAGCCTTCATAGATGCAAAATATCAAAATATTATCTGATAAGGACATAAATATGCATTGAGGACAGTAATTGTTGAACTAAAAAGGCCTCAAATAAGTCAAAATCTACTACTCATTAATACTTTGATTGTTAACTGAAGTGAGCTGAAGCTTCTCCTTCACTTCAATCTTCCTCACCGTACTCCTACATAATTGATCTTGCCCTCTAACATTTTCCTTTGTTCTCTAAACTGAACTATCTAACCTGCACTCATTTAAGCTTATCCTAACCCTATACTCAACTCTAGAAATCAATGGTTTAACAAACAAATTTCCAACATGATCATTCCCATTTCAATCACTGGTTTAACAAATGGATTTGAGTTTTATTAAAACTAGGCTATCGGCGACTAGTACGAGTCCCCGGGAGAGAATACAAAGCATATAATATTTGTCTTTAGGAATGACACAACTTATAACACTAAAGGGCGTAATATTCATGTAGGCAGAGGAGTTGTCACAGATTTTTTGAAAGTGGTTGGTTGAAATAGAGGCCAAGTATAATCCGAGGTAAAGTTATCAAATGCATCATGATATGAGTGGTGACAACACAAGTTGAAAAGGTTGTGAGTGCTGATGACAAAAAAACTGGTAACTCCAAGGCAAAGGCTACTCAAAATGGAACAACCCCTCCTTAAGTAAAAGTTCAAGATAAAAATGCCAACAACAGGAAATTCTGCAAATAGGATGATGAACCTCCATCGCTTGAGGTAGAAGAAAATTTTGAAGTTGGTGATTTAGATTCAGATTGTGTACCCTTTGATGATTCACAAGAGTTATATGAGTGTCCTAATCAAGAGTTTAGTGATTTGGATAATGAGGAAAATTTTGTCTCTTTACTTGAGCTATGTTTCACTTTGCCTAAAGCTAATCAAATGATCAAGGAGACATGGAATGGGTAGACACATAGTTGCCTGCTTGTTGTGGGCTATTTAAATATGGGAGTTCTCAAATCACTAATGATCATCGTATATTCTCTCATCCAGTGCAATGTGAAAAGGGTAAGAGAGGTTCTTTCATTCTATATCTAAGGAAAGGGGATACATGGGCACTCTTTAAAATTTGGGATATCGGTAGGAGATCTGACCCAGAAAAACAAGGTAAGTACAAGTATGAAATTGTGGATGTTATATTGTGAAGTTTTGATGAATTAACAAACTATGGGATCTTGTAGAGTGACCTAATCCCTCGTGTGATGGTAATCTAAGACAGTTCAATAGATGCCAGTTGTAAAGCGGCTGTCTCCGCCAAAGTTGATAGTGGTCAATACAAATAAGTCAATCCAAGTCAGCAAGAAGAGAAGAACTCAGCGACTCACTGATTGAGAAAAGGAGAGCCGATTCTTACCGCCTAATGCGACAGACTTTAGAACTAAAATGAAGGTTGAGAAGTCGATCAAGGTAAATATCAGTGGCATGCTAAATGGGAAAAGGCAGACGTAGTTGAGTCCACTTACTTAGATTTAAAAACTTGAAGCTTGAAACCATGAAAGGGTGAACTGAAGGACCGAACTGCGATATGTCGAATGAGTTGGGAGAGCTTGACTAATGTCTCCAAACAAGCCGCAAAAGAGTTCTGCATTTATTTTTTGGAAAGCAATAAATTGAAAATTAGAGAGAGAAAATGTAACTTTTATTAATTCAAACTTTAGAATCCTAAGCTAGAGGTTTTTCTTTATCTTCCTAGTTTTGGGGGGTTTTGAATAGCCTTGAAATCAACATTTGGAGAGTTGAATTCCAAGTGGGTCTTCAATATTCTTGCTTATTACCAGCAACTTAATGCTGATTTCACTTTGGGTATACTCTCTTCCCTATTTATTATGTGTGGCTAAAATCCCAAAGTCTAGTGGTGTAGTTATGGGGTTGGGTGTTAATGAATGTTAGTGGGTTAGTTGTTTTGCTCTATTTTATTACTATTTAATCGGATTCGAGTTGTTTAACATGAATTAATCAATGGGTTAAGTTGGCCAACTTAACCCTAGGTCAGATCTTCAATTGATGCCTGAAAAGGATTAGTAGAAGTGGTTAAACATCTTGATGCTCTCAATGTGGATTTAATTTCTATATTTTTTCTTGGAAAAGAAATTATAGATTTGTCCTTATTGCTAAAATCTACTCGAAAGAGGAATTTTCGTAAAGTATTGGGTTGGTTTGTAAATTGCATAAATGGGAACGAAATGAGATTTTATGCTATGGTACTATGGGATCAAAAGAAGATTAGTATCATCAAAGATGGCCGAGCTTATTTATGGTTGATTAGTGACTTTTGAGCAAACACCATAAACCCATATTTGTTATCAATGCTAACCCTTACACCCCTAGACTATGTCTTTAATCGCGTATACCTATTTTTGCTAATTTAGTAGTTATAAATGTTCCATAAATCTCTTCATTAAATTTGGTGGAAGTATCCACCCCTTTTCTATAACTTGCTACAATGGGTAGGTTAACTCTCCAATCTCCTAATTGAACTCTAGCAATAAATCATTCCTTGTGGGATTCGACCCCGACTCTTGTTGAGTTTTTATTGACAATGATCACTTATTCTCTTAATATTTGAAGGATAGTTTGAGTGTTATCAAATAGAAGTGTTACAAGGTTGGTGGGCTTAAGAGTTTAATCCTTTGGAAGTAATTGATTCTATATTTACGAATTTCTTGAAGTTAGTGGAAGTTGCTAAAAATCATGTGTGATAGTTTGTCGTTTTCTCCTCCCTTGAGCTTGAAATTCTCTAGGTTAACATCCTTGCTCATTAACTTAAGCTTACTGTTTATAATATTGTCAAGAGACTTGATCTCTTGACTTGTGGTGGATTCATACAAGCCATCAACTGGTATCAGAGCCTCAACTCTCTATACGGTTAACACCTAGAGAGGATCCTACTGAAATTTTCACTACACAAAACTTGGAAGAAGGAAAGTCTACCACCAAACCCACCCTTCGCCCCTCAAGTCAATGGCATGTACTATGGTTGGTGGAAGACTAGGATGCATGATTACATCATAGCTGAAGATACTGAACAGTGGGACATTGTTTGGGATAGACCTCACATTCCTATGAACAAGCAAAAGAAAACCGGAGTTCCTCGAGTTGTTCCTAAAACTCGAAGGGAATATATTAAGACTGATAGAAAGAAGATTGAAAAAGAAGAACTACAAAGAAAAGAAACTAGTGGTCTGTGGCATAGGACAAGATGAGTATAAGGATTGAACCTACGACTTCAACCTACGGCTCGTAGAAGGATTGACGGCTCGTAGGTGAAGTCTTCCATCACCAAAAACTCTGCTGTTTCAACAATTTCACCATCGACTGCTCCAAAACCTATTTCCTGCAAAATTAAACACAAATACCATCACATCTACTAACAAAATGCCTAAGAAGTGTACAAAACTCTATGTTTGATGCATGCAAAAGTACCATAAGTTCATGGTACATCAACACCCTCAACTTAAAATCATTGCTTATCCTCAAGTGACACAACAAACTCTAAACGACACTTGTGCATAAGAAACCCACAATTCAAGCAATCACACATCATTTTCTCAATTAGCATCCTCCTTATTTATTTTCAGCATAATGCAAATTTCTTCATACACTCAACAAACTAACTCATGCGGATCAATATGTGACATAGACATATCAATAGAGACATTCACATACACAGACAATAATCACCAAGATACTGATTATACAATAATGCAACTTGTGCTCTTACCACAAAGAAATCCCTTTGTTCACACAACATTTGAAATATTTGTAGTTAGGGAATCACTATACTCACGTACTCATAAACGAATTCAATACAGTTTGTGCTCAATACCATATGCTTTCCCTTATGCTCCATGCTTTGACTTTCAAAACTGTTCAATTAGGATCACTCTAGGACTTTCTTATCTTGTATCATAAGCCCAGGGTCAGGTGTTATATATTTGGACATTAAGTGACTTTTCTGCCCTCCTTGACATTACATTGGCTAGTTTACCTCTTTTATAACCAATTGTTACATCATCATGCTTTATGCCCTTCTCCTTATGATTCATTTAAGCTCGCGTGTGACTTTTGACTTGATGATCTTGTTTGATTCATCTTTTCTTCATCTTCTTGTTTAAGCTTTCCATTATTTTTTCTTCATTTTGTTTAGTCACACCATTCTCAACATTTTTGCTCATTTTTATTTCTTTTCACTACACACAACTCTTTTCATACCCTTTTTTTCTTGTTTTCTTTCAAAATAGCAGCCTTCAAATTAGATGTTTAGTATGAGTTGAGGTGCACAATGTCTTAGGAAGGACCAGGGCCAGAATTAATGTACAACTTTGCAGTAGCCACTCTCAACTTAGGCTTTTAACCTAAGTTGAGGTACACAATGTCCATGGAGGGACCAGGGCGAAAGAAGAGTTTCACAATATTATCAGGGAAGGTGAATTGGATGTATAGAAAGAATGGTATTCTTTAGGCTCAAACATTTGGATTGAAAGGAGCAATTTATACTTTTGGTTGGTTGATTTTAGGCTTAAGTGGACTCATTATCAACAATGGCCTATGATCATTTCCTAGTTTCCTGTTTAAATCACCATAGCAAGACCAACGGGGCAAGTTCTAGATTGGCACATACCATATGAATGTACAAACGACCACACACACATGGCACCTTGTTGCACTTATTAAATCATCAATGAATCTGGTTTATGTTATAGCTTAAGTTATAGTGTCTTATCGATTATTATCATGTCATACAAAGATCCTACACATTCAACTTATCAAATTCATAGGCATAGCACAAATCAAAATTTGGAGGGATGTCAATTTTTAATGCTCTATTGCCATCATGCTTTTACTTCCAGGTAACTTTTACACATTTACTATCCTAAACATGCCGGTTCAACAAAAACTAAAAATAATTCCTTGGGTAAAAAGAGCACAGGCAAGAAAACCTCAAGGAATGATTGTGAATTAAGTTACTCAGACTTCACCCAAACACTTCACAATCCATTCATCCCACCCCCACAAAAAAATGTAGTGCAATGCCCTCAATGCACAAGTAAATATAAAAACATCAGGTGAGACAAACATGTGGCGCGTATGTGCCGAAGACCAATCAAGAAGCAGGTAGGTCCGGTTGCCTGGAACCTGCTGGATCATCATGTAAGGCACGCTCAGTAGTCTGGGGTGCACCATCAGTAGGGTGCCCTGAGGCCGAAGCTACCACTGACATCTCTCGCATACGCTCCTGGCGCAGCTGCTCATCTAATATGGACTGGCGCTGGGCAGCCTATTGCTCCCGGCACTCCCTCTAATGGGCTCACCGCACCTTCTAAGGGTATGTAGATGTGTCCTCCTCAGTCTGAATGTGCTTCCCCACCCTATGGGAGGAGTCAGCAGGCTGCCTCTCGTCACCAAAAAGTGCATTAAGCACTACATTCCCAGCATCAGGTTCCAGAGCTGCAGTTTCAACAGCGGCCAAGGCATGAAAATCATCTCTGAGTTTGGCCAACTCTATCTGGAATGTAGCTAAATCAATAGTAGGCCCAAGCTCTGGCCTATCCAGGATCCGTAGCTCAAAAGCATCAATCCGCCGGTACACTACCAGTATCTTCACCTCAACAGCCTTTGCAGTTCATACCACTGATATCTTGATGGCCTTTTGCATCCATGGCCGAATATGCTGTAAGAGAGTAGCTATTTGAGTCTCCAATTTGAGGACTCTGGCTAGTGGACGCATGGCAGGCCCTGTGTGAGTGGGAGCATATGGTATGCTCACAGCCAAACGTGAAACTGAGGAAGGGGGAATAGTCCCATGGGGCTCCATAGTGGGAGCCGAAATAGTGTCCTCATCATCATGCTTGGGGCTGATGCATCGCCCATAGGCGGCAAGTCAATCTAGATACCCCATCATCATGCTGCAGGGTTTGGCTCATCTCTAATAAAACCAATATCGACAGTCTTCATCACCTCCATGTAGGAATCACCAAAATAAACTGGTACCGTCACCTCACGACATAATCTGAAAATGAGGCAAGGAAATGGCAATGTGGTCATCTTGTGGAAGGCCAGCTAATGGATCTCATAAATAATAACCCAGGCAGAGTCTATCTCGTGCCTAGCCTTCAAGAACGCGACCATCATTGCCCTATCCCAAGTCAATTGGTTGTCTGCCATCGTAGGGGACAACTTGGTGCTAACTATGGACCACCAAAATTTGGCCATGAAGTTTTATATGGCCTTCTTAATAAGAAGGGTTAGATCTCAAACCCACTCAACATCGACCCCCTGTATAGAAATATAGTCGGCCACCTATCGGAGTAGGGTCTCCCTCTGTTCCATGTCCCTCATAGCTGCTCTGTTGCAGACCAGCTCCATTCTATAGTAAAATTCAGCCGTATTAATTAGCTGAGTGTGAGAGGGGCCGTAAGTAAAATGGTGAATGGTTTCCTCGAAGATGTCTACCAAAATATCCCATACTAAAGTAGAGAGGAGTGGAGGTTGCTCTAACGGTTTTGCCCTCGGGGGCATCTCCCTTTGTATCATGGTTGTGTATGATGCATAGAACTCCCGCACCATAATTGGGTTGTACCATCCCAGTATCTTGTCCATCCACTCGCATATATCCATTCGAAATAACTCATGTAGAGCTCGAATGGTGTGGAGGCTACCTCTGAGTGCCATCCGCTCCTCCTCAATTTGCTGGGTATGTTTGTTCTTGACATTTTGGCAGATGGCTTCTTGGTATATCTGGAACATACCCTTCACACACCAAGAGTTGGGCTCGCTAGCAACCCATATAGGCTAAGAAGGTCTGGTGGGTGTTGGGTCATGAGCCTCTCCGGTCTCTGTAGCATCTGAGGCAGATGCAGAGACAGACTCAGAGCCGGAGCCAAACTCAAACTGTGAAGCTGGCTGGGAGCCGGGGGCTACTCTAAGCTGCAACTCGCCACTGCCCTATCTCATACTCTATACTCCCTCATCAAACTAGGAAGCACCGTCATGACTATCGGAGGTCGACCCCTACGATCCATAGGTCGTGCTCCTCAATGGCAACTATATTATATTACACTTCAATTTTTTTTCCAACATCACAAATTAATCATTTATACTATCAAAAGACATCTAGAACATGTGTTTCAACATATTTTCATGTTATAGCTTCATTCCTAGGGTTTCAATCATGTTATTAGGAATATGAACAATAATTAAAAGTGAAACCCTAAGTCAAGAACACAACTAGAAGGAACAAATCACATGGTTCATATCAAAACTTAACAACACCCATAATACCATCGTTCCGAGGGTAATTTTCATCTCATTAGAGTTAAATTCACATATAATTACTACCCAAGGTCAAATAACAACTTTCAATTTCAATTTCATATTGAGTCGTTCCAGTTAGAAATTAGTACCATTAGAAGAAGTACAAAGTTTTGTGAGTGAGTTATTGCCGCTTTTCTTTTAATACCAAACTTGTTGGACTCCGAACCCAGGACGTTTGAATATAGAGTAGAAAGAAAAATCAATGGGAGTTGGGGTGATTGAAAGGGTGGATTTAATGTGAAAGGGTGCAAGGATGGACTGTATTTCGGAGTAGGGGGAAGTTTGTAACGTTTGGGGAAGAGGGAAATGGCGGATGATTTGAAAATGAAGGGTTATATTCATTAAAGTCGCTGATTGGGTCTATTAATTTTACCCCGAATGAACCTACGAAACCCCATCTATGTTTGTACATGGTTGTACGATCCGTAGATAAGTTCCGTCATACCTCTCAACACTTAGTGAAATTTTGAAAACATATCTGGGGTCTACGATTGCAGACTATGGACCGTCAATTAATGTACGGTTCATACTTTGAAACCGTAGACTTGAAGCTACAACTACTCTTTCACATCAAGTTCTGCTGATGCATTCACGGTCCGTCGGTCCAATAACGACTCGTAGATTGGAACCATAGAACCTTTTGTACTTATAATTTTTCAGATTCTTCTCACTTTCATCCACATGTAGCAGGCATTAGGACTTCCTTGTATATTTTTATTGACTCTTTTTAGACACGGACCCAATACTACCCTAATCTAGCCATTACTAAGACTCAATAAAACATAAAACTAAATACAAATCCTAAAAATTCATAAAATAACTAAAAATTCCTAAAACTGGTTAGATTTTATATCTTGGGTAGCCTCCAAAGAAGCGCTTGATTTAACGTCATGACATGAATCAGATCTCTTGACTACTCCGACTTTCTCAAGGCTCTCAATCAACTCATTGACCTCTTCTGTTTCACCCATATAGAGTTTGATCCCCTAGCCATTGACTTTGAATTTCATTCCTTCCTTGTTCTCAAGTTCGACTGCTCCATGTGAAAAAACTTGGACAACTCTAAATGGTTCCGTCCACTTGGACTTAAGCTTGCCAAGAAAATATCGCAATCTTTAATTGAATAGAATTACCAAATCTCCGGGAGAAAAGTATACCTTTTCGATATTTTGATCATGGTATTTCTTTATCTTCACTTTATACAAGGCGGAACTTTCATATGCGCTTACACGAAACTCATCCAGCTCATTCAATTCATTCAACCTTTGACTTGATACAGCATCCCAATCCAGATTTAACTTCTTGAGTTCCCACATCCCCTTATGCTCTAGATCTACAGGTAAGTGACACGACTTCCAAAACACAAGTTGGTAAGGAGACATACCTATGAGAGTCTTGAATGCAGTGCAATAGGCCCATAGAGCATCATCGAGTTTCCTGGACCAATCAGTTATGTTCGCATTCACAGTCTTCGCAATGATTTGCTTGATTTTTCTATTGGACACTTCAACTTGTCCACTAGACTTTGAATGATAAGAAGTTGCTATGCTGTGGCGAACACCATACTTCTCAAGCAACACCTTGAATAGTTTGTCACAAAAGTGGGAAACTCCATCACTAATAATCGCCCTTGGTGTACTATATTCGGAGAAGATATTCTTTTTCAGGAATGCGGTGAAACTTTTACCTTCATTGTTTGAAAGTACGATAGCTTTCAACCATTTGGAAACATAGTCAACCTCAACAAGTATGTCCTTCATCCCATTTGAACTCACAAACGGACCCATAAATTCAAGGCCCCAAACATCAAAGAGTTCAATCACCAGTGTATGAGTCATTGGGAATTCTTGCTTTTGTGAAACACCTCCTTCTTTTTGGCATCGATTACAAGACTTGGTGAAATCATGGGCATCTTAGTGGATGGTGGGCCAGTAATACCCATATTGTAAGATTTTATGAGCAGTCTGTATACCACTATAATGACCACCAACATGAGATGAATGACAAGCTTCCAATATGCACATCATCTCTACCTCTGGCACACAACGACGAATAATCCCATCAGTACATATACGAAATAAGTAAGGCTCTTTCCAAAAAAATGTCTTCACATCATTCATGAATTTTCTTCTTTGGTGGAACGACAAATCCGAAGGTACCACATCGCTTTCGAAGTAATTGACAAAATCAGCAAACCAAGGGATAAGATCAAAAGAAGCAGCCAAAACCTGTTCGTCTAGGAATGTATCATCTACCTTGATTCCATCATCTAGCTTCAACATAGCCTCCTTCTCTAATCTGGACAAGTTATCAGCCAGTTGGTTTTCTGTTCCCTTTCTATCTCTCACTTTAAAGTCAAATTCTTGCAGCAATAGTACCCATCGAATCAGCCTTGGTTTTGCATTGCCATAACATATCTCAACGCGGAATGATGAGTGTGCACAATAACTTTAGTTCCCAACAAATAGGATCTGAATTTCTCAAACGTGAAGATTACAACAAGCAATTCTTGCTCGGTGACTGTGTAGTTCTTCTGAGAACATTTATAGCTTTACTCGCATAATATATGGGATGAAGAATCTTCTCTCGCCTTTGCCCCAATACTATTCTGAGTTCCACCCCACTCGCAACACACATGACTTCAAACGGTTGTCCCTAATCCAATGAAATAATGATTGGTGCAGAAATCAACCTCTTTTTTAACTCCTCAAATGCTTTCAGACAAGCATCATCAAATACAAACTTTGTCTCCTTTTCGAGCAGTTTGCACAAAGGGTGTGCAATTTTCAAGAAAACTTTAATAAACCTCCTATAGAAACATGCATGCCCTAGAAAACTTCTAACACCTTTCACAGAGATGGGTGGTGACAACTTTTCAATCACCTCGACCTTTGCTCTATCAACCTCAATGCCTTTTTGTGATATTCTATGGCCCAGAACTATACCTTCTTTCACCATGAAGTGACATTTTTCCCAGTTTAGCAAAAGATTGCATTCTTCACAGCATTTCAGCACTTCACCTAAATGTCCCAAGCAATTGTCAAATGTATCACCAACTACAGAAAAGTCATCCATAACTACCTCGATAGTGTCTTTCACTATATCAGAAAATATAGACACCAGGCAACGTTTAAAAGTCGACAGTGCATTACATAAACCCAAATGGCATTCTTTTGAAAGAGAATGTCCCGTAAAGACAACTGAAAGTGGTCTTCTCTTAGTCTTATGGTTCTATGGAGATTTGGTTGTAGCCCGAATACCTATCTAGAAAATAGTACCAACCCTTTACAGCAAGATGATTTAATATTTGGTCTATGAACAGCATTGGAAAGTGATATTTCGTTGTCCACGCATTCAACTTGCGATAGTCCATACGAACACTCCATTCAGTGATAGGCCTCATTGGAATGAACTCATTCTTTGCATTGGGAACCACAAATATTCCTCCCTTCTTTGGCAAACATTCAACCGGGCACACCCAATTACTATCAGCAATCGGATACACTACTCCATCATCTAACTACTTGATGATATCCTTCTTCAAAACCTCTTGCATTGGTGGATTCAATCTTCTCTAGTGTTCAATACTTGGTTTGCTGTCTGGCATGACTTGGATTTTGTGGAAGCATATCCCTAGTGGATTACCAATAATATCATTAATCGTCCATCCAATCGGCCTTTTGTACCGCTTTAGCACCGATATCAAAGCATCTACTTGCCCTTCATTTAAATCAGCAGCAATAATAACAGGCAAAGTATTGTTTTGTCCTAAGAACACATACCACAAATGAGATGGAAGAGCTTTTAGCTCCAACTTCAGAGGCTCATCAATAGATGGTTTTTCAGGCAGAGTGTCTCAATTCTTCAGATCCAAATCCAGCATCTTTGGTTGGCGACGAGGAAACAACCCTCATCAAGTGCAGCAACTAACTCATCATATTCAGCAATACCATCACCATCAAAGTTCATGATCACCACAGCTTGTGCTTCAACACCTAGTCTCTCTTCAATGCACACTTGTGGTTTCTCCTCATCGGCATAGTTCACTACCGATATAGACTTAAGTTCACTTCAATGCTTCATTGATCTGCAGGTGTTAAATTTCACCTCTTCATTTTTCAAACGGAACTTCATCTGCCCTTTTTCCATATCTACTAGTCCACGTCCCGTGGCAAGGAATAGTCTCCCTAGGATTATAGGCACTTCGAAATCAACCTCGCAGTCTAGTATCACAAAGTCCACCGAAAAGATAAATACCTCCACTTTGACAAAAATATCTTGGAGCACCCTAGCCTATTAGTTTCTTCACAGTACGGTCAGCCATAAGTAACTGCATTGTAGTCAGTTTGGCGGCTCCCAAGCCCAATTTCTTGAACACGGATAGAGGCATCAGATTAATGCTAGCACCTAAGTCACATAACGCCTTCGCAAAGTGCATCATGTCAATCGTGTATGGGGTAGTAAATGCTCCGGGATCTTCCTTCTTTTGCACCAACGACCGAGTAGAAATGACACTACAATGTCGCAGCTTATCATCATCTTCAAAACTGACAGCTCTCTTTTTGGTCACAAGATCCTTCTTGAACTTCGCATAACCGGGCATCTGCTCTAATGCTTCAATTAAAGGAACATTTATTGACAACTACTTTAACATGGATATAAACTTTCGATACTTCCCTTCTTCAGTCTTCTTAACCAACCTTCTGTTGAAATGGAGGTGGAGGTCTTGTCATAGGGATAACCTTTTGCGTGATTTCAACCTCCTTTTGATATTTGGGTTGTTCCTCTACCTCAACTTCATCCTCTTTCGGTTCTTTCGCACTTTCAACTCCAGTCGGCATAGGAGGGTCAATAGTTTGCTTTCCACCCCTAGTAGTTACTTTCATACAATGCCCATTATTCTTTGGATTTTAAATAGTATTGCTGGGAAGTGTTCCTTGTTGGCTCGGATTTGCATTCGAAGATAGTTGGATCAACTGCTGCTCAATCTGTATAATTGACACTGCATGTGACTCTACCTTTTGCCCAATGTTCGATAAGCCGTTATGCATCTCCTTTACATTTTCATCTGTAGAGTCAAACTGTTTCATCATCTTGGTCATCATATTCTCAATGTGATTCAAACTCGATCCTTTATCTCGGTTTCCTGGTGGGATATATAGGCCACTTATATCATTCCTATTTTTATACCCATTTCTATTGTAGTTATTATCTCGGTTATAGTTCCCTTCACGATTATACTATCCTTCTCGATTGAAATTACTAAAGTTTCGACCTTGATTTCCTTGACCTTGGTGACAATTATCCTGATTGGATCCTTGGGCATTTGTCTGTAAAGCCCCCATCTGGTCATTTACAAAATTCACATCTTCATCATATGTATACCAATCAGCTTGTGGAGCATCATTCTGATACTGGACTGCATTAACTTTTTCTGCATTCCCGCTCACATGTTTGAGCACCTAGCCTACCTCTATCCTCAATTGTGTCATTGCTTCACGAATATCATCGTTGGACTGATTTGATGAAGCTTGTATTGAAAAAAGTGCTCTTTGCAGTAGTCGATGTTCTAGTGCTCCCTGTCTTATTATTCTTGGAGATCTTTTCCAGTTTCTCAACAATATCTGGGAATGTGTTTGCTCCGTAAGATCCTCCCACAATAGTATCTAGCATAGCTTTTCCATTATCATCGAGTTCTC
The DNA here is from genome assembly GCA_018342035.1 of Solanum appendiculatum. NCBI lineage: Eukaryota > Viridiplantae > Streptophyta > Magnoliopsida > Solanales > Solanaceae > Solanum > Solanum appendiculatum. The sequence continues at coordinate 54,078 of JAGDQO010000086.1, forward strand.
TATAGAAATACTCCTTGAGCGACTCATCATCAATGTGGTGGTTTGGCATAGACCTCATGAAACCTATAAATCTATTCCAAGAATCATTGATTGATTCCCCATGTAAAGCCACGAAGTTATTGAGTTTATCTTTAAGCTTTAACTTCTTTGGTAACGGAAAGTATTTTTTTAGAAACACTCGATGCAGCTCTACCCATGTGGAAAAAGATTTGTATGGGAGCTTAGACAACCATACAGTGGCATCACCTATCAAATATTATGGGAACACACGCAAACCATTCGCATTCATATCTAAGTCTGCCCTCCCCACACTGTTCTTACAAATGCTGCTAACTTTACTCAGATGAGCATATGAGTCCTTTGATGATAACCCAGCAAATAGTCCTCAGGATGTCAGCATCTGCATCAGGCGGCAGGTAACCACAAACGTGTGTCCGGCTTGTAGTGGAGGAACAACTATGGCAATAGTCGATCCCACAACATTATGATCAACCTCATAGTTTTGGCAACATTGGGTGCAGGTTTGTTTTGCAACCTAAAAACATTCTCAAAAAGAGGATTATCTTGAATGTTTCCTGGCATGTCCACCACTCTTGGAGGCTGTACTCCAGGTACTTTCTGATGACCCTCTCTATTAGGGTCATCTTCAGGTCTGACTTGTTGACCTCTTCCAATCATTCTTCATAGAGTTCATCTTAATTCTGGGTCGTAAGGAGCCAAGAGATCGCCTTGATTCGTGTATTTGGCATACACTGGAACTAAGACCTGTATAACACAAAAATAAAATAAAATGTAAATTGAGAATTAATTAACTAAAGTGCAACAATGAAATAAGTCTAATCTAAAAGTCATATTCCCTGGCAACGGCGCAAAAATTTGGTACGCCTAAATTACACCTCCCTTAAGAAGTATAAGCGGTCGTTGTCAAATAAAGAACCTAACAAAGGTTAGGGTCAATCCCACGAGAAATATGGTTTAGACTTTGCCTAATTTATTATTGATTGTAAGTTTAGCCAAGTTATCTCTGTTAAAAAGGGGGATTTGAAAACTAAAATTATAATTGATTGATATTTAGTAACAAATAAACAAGTAACAGGAATTGCAGTTTGTAATATCAGTATGAGAATGAAACTAGGGCATATGTGTTCCCCACAAGTTCTTAACTCAGTAATCCTAATAATAGTAACTCTTTCCTAGTGTTTAACATGCATAGTTGGTAAGTTAGGTATCTCCTAAGTGATTGGTACTTTAAATAGGGAATTTCACCATGCAACTTGGTCCGTATACGGGTGTATGCTTTACTAACCCTTACCTTTGACCCAGATTAGCCCTCAGCGTATTTGGTTCAGGCTATTAGATAGCGGATTCTCACGCTAAATCTCCATTTTTTAACCTCTTTCTCATTCATCACTTCCTTGGTCCGGCCAGTAGGAATGAGGCAAGTTCTAACGTTGTACACCGTTAAAAAGCATAAAAAATGACTTTATTAGTTTTACGTTATTAATTAATACATGCATAAAAACTTATCAAGAATAACTTTATTATTAGTTTTACGTTATTAATTACTCATGGTTCCCACCCACAACCCTCGTTGTGGATTTAGCTATTCATGCTTGAGTATTCACAATTCATATTAGGGTTTGAATAATAAATCATGAACTTACAATTAGAATAGATGGAATCCCAAGATCTCAAATTGAAGAACAAAAGACAATTGCATAAACAAAACTTCAAGAATTATAAACATAGGTGGGTGTTTAATGAGCCGATAGATGTAGAGGCTCTTGGGTTGCATGATTGTAATGAGATCATTAAGCATTCTATGGTTTTGTGTTCCTATTAAGGGAAAACTCTTTTCTATTTCTTTTAAGAGTTTAGGTGTTTAATGAACTGGTAGATGGGTTCCTATTAAAAATAGAAAATAGTTTGCCCTTAATCGAAACCTGAATCCATAGGATACTTAATGATATCTTGATAATCATGCAGTCCAAGAGCCTCTACATCTATCGGCTCATTAAACACCCACCCATGTTTATGATTCATTAACTTTTGAAGAAGATCACTACAAGTTTTGAACAACTCTTTTCTATCCCTATTAAGGGCAAACCCTTCGTGCTTCGTCTCATTTTTCTTAGTCTTTGATTTTTTTTATTTCAGAAGGTAATTTTTCCTTCCCAAGAAAGAACTCGGAGTTATTGTAATACTTATTCGCCTTTCGGATCCTCTTCTCCCTCTCTACAAATCCACCAACCACGGGAATGTAATTTGCAACAGGTGCAAGACTAGGTGGCTGAAATGGACTTGGTAGAATAGGTCACACTAAAGACCAACTAATTTTTATCATATTTATAGTAACTGTAAATTGTGGTTATCTTGAGAGATAATGCGAAGACCATGAACACAAACAATAATACGATTGTTAACTTAAGTGAGATGAATCTTCTCCTTCGCTTCAATCTTCTTCACAAAAATCCTAACATGATCGAGCTCACCCTCTAATGTCCTCTTATGTTCTCTAATCTCAACTATCAAACTCAACGCATTTAAACTAATCCTAACCCTATCCTCAACTCTAGAAATCAATGGTTTAACAAACAGATCACCAACCTGATCATTCCTGTTTTCAACCACTAGTTTAACAAATGGATTTGGGTTCTAATAAAACTAGGCTATCTGATTTTTGGTTGGTTGGCTGTTATGATCATTGACCATGGTTACTAGTGTTGCAAGGTCTTGAGCGAAGGGTTTCATTTCTGATGTGGATGGGAAGCTTGGTTGAGATGCGTATGTTTCTCCTCTTTGTTGACTTGTTGGCGCATATCTCTCCCGATTCTTTGTCATGGGAATCGTTGTCCTGAATTTAACAAATTTGTCTACCCCTTCGATTCATGAGCACCCTGTCTCTATACACAAAAATGTGATCATTGTTGGGTAATGTAGGGCTCGTCAAGATTTCTGTGTTGACCGCTTAATTTGTTCAGCCATGATTTTTGTTCAAACACCAGCATTCCTATCATGAGGTGAGATATTAAAACGGTCGCTTCTATAGATACATGCACCGAGTTTTTTGAAGGCATTAGGCTTCTTCGCACAAAATCAAACCATACATTCGCTAGGGGGAGTAGATATTTTCACTTTATTTTTCTACCATCTAATTCTCATTTGGGAGAACTATTGTAATTACTTTAGCTACTCAAGCATATTGACTTCGCATTGATGTTTTCTGGTAGGTCGAGCTGCTTTCTAGAACTGGGATGCCTGGCCACCAAAAAGAGTAAAGTTTTGTAGGGGTAATAGAAATTTCCTTTCCTCTTACCACCACATATGTTATGGATGGGCTTGTGTTTGTATCCCCCTGTTGCTTGCTCGTGTCTATTTGGGTTGGATATGATTCATAGAACTCCCATACCATTTTACAAAACTATAGCTCTCGGGGAGTTAAAATGGTGATCCACTCATGTTCCTCATTTTGAATTGATATGTTAGGGAAGTCTTCTTTGATCGACTCAACACCCAGAACTGCTTCCTTTATGAGCATATGCTTATTCTTAAAATGGTGGTAGTGAGTTTCTATTCCAGGTATCTTGGCACCGCAGCTGATGAGTTGATTGATTGACTTGGAGAGCAGGTCTTCTATTCGATGAAGCCATGATTCTGCTAGGCAATTGCTAGATAGTGCATAAAAAGCCTAAAAATTGATGCCAATCTCCTAGTACTACGGGCAAAAAGTTTTACTTTGTCTTTGGGATATTCTTAGAACAAGGTGTAGAGAGTAGATTCAAAATTCACGCACACCAATAACTTTTTCCTACCCAGCTATGCATGTATTGTAATTCAAGGATTTGGGGATAACAAAATGATACTTAAGAAAAAAACAATTATATGTGGTAGAATAAAATCAATTAACACCGAGATACATAAAGAACTATATGTTGATTGTGAATCTCAACATTTTACTACAATTGAGTAGTTACTTAAAATGCCTGGCAAGATTATACACTTGCTTGACACCTTATAAATATTTTTCAGAATATCAAATATTGCCACTTGTTTCTTTTTCCCCCGTTATTTGTCCTGAGAACGAGCAAGGAAGTTCTAGTGTTCAAACTATGACATTTCATATACTTTTGAATTTTAATATAGACCAACCATACCACTGAGTTTGTATCTTTGATGATTGAATTTAATTGAAATTTTTGTTTATAAGTTTGGATCGAAACAAAATGTAGTAAATAGGCAAGTTCAATTTTATTTGGCACAAGTTGGCCTTTTCACCAAGCAGAAAGTGGAAACTGTAGTTAATAAACACTTATGTTTAATGGTGAACTCGTTGAAACTAATACAATCAGAGAATTCAGCTCATTATTTCGCTTTATTGAGAAATGATAGCTAAGTGATAGTGCTGTGAGATAGAAGAGGTAGTTAAAGTTTGTTGTAGCTGAATTCCAGCTGTCACTAAGATTGTTAGAAGGTGCAAATGGTCTATGATGTATGATCTTTAAAAAGAGAATCTTCTCCTTCCTCGCAGTATCCTGAATAAGCTTCTTTAACCACTTTGCACACCTTTGTAACAAGATAACACAAATCATCATATTCATGTCGATCATGCAATTTGTTTACCTCTTATGATGCTCATCATGTTGCCTTTCAAGATGATAACTTACATGATGACTCTGATGGGATCACAGTACCAGCAGTTGAGGAGGATAGTGACATACCAGAATCTGAGGATACAACACCAATAGCTGAGGAGGGCAGTGATATTTCAGTTGTAGAAGAGATTCCCTCTACATCCACACCTACTACAATCACTTTTGAGCCTACCAATTCAAGGATGAGTAGGTCTATTAGGCCTCCATATGGCATAAGGATTATCTTGTGCCTAATCCTTCAAATTGGTATTATGTTGCTTATTCCAAATTAAATTTCTCTTATAAGTCTTTTCTTACTGCTCTTTCAACTATCTCTGAGCTTTCTACTTTCAAGGAGCCATCTAAGATCCAATAGTGGGTTTCAGTAATGTAAGATGAGATTGCTACACTGGAGTAAAATTGATCTTCCACCTGGAAAAAGGATACTTGATCTAAGTGGGTGTAAAAATTTAAACTCCAAGATAATGATGAAGTTTAAAGGTACAAAGCAAGTCTAGCTGCCAAGGGTTATAGTCAACAAAAAGGTCTAGATTATCATGAGACCTTCCCCTTGTAGCTAAAATAGTCACAGTCTGGACAATTATCAGTGTAGCAGCCTCACACAATTGGCCTCTTTACCAACTATGCTTTTTTGCAAGGTGATCTTATAGAAGATATATACATGGAGATGCCTCAGAGTTTTTATAGGCAAGGGGAGTACAAGGTGTGTAAGCTTGGTTAAGTCTTAAAACAAGTTTCCAGGCTATGGAATTTAAAGTTCACTCAAGTCTTATTTGCTACTAGTTATTCATAAAGTCCCTCTCATCACTCTCTTTAAAAATAAAAGGATGGTCAAGAAATAGTTGTGATACTCATATATACTCCTAACATGCAATAGTAATAAGTTGATACAAGAGTTAAAAGACTATCTTCATAAAGAGTTCAAACTGAAAGATCTTGGTGATCTCAATTACTTTCTAGGTATTGAGACCATGAGGTCTAAAACTGGCATATTACTCAACCAAATATGCCCTTGAGCAAATCTTGAACACTGGCCTTAGTGGTGCAAAACCTGTGAGCACACCTTTGGAAGCAAATATTAAGCTCACTATAGCAGAATATTATGAACTAATTGGAGTTACTGATGATTCTGTGTTCAAGGATATTACAGGGTATCAAAGGATAATTGGAAGAGTGTTATATCTTATCAACATCAGACCTCATATCAATTTTGCAGTTCAAGTAATTCAATGTTCAGGCAACAACCTAAGATATCACACTGGGAAGCACCTTTGAGGCTAGTCAGATACATCAAGAGCAATCCTGGTCAAGGCATGTTGTTAAGTATTAAATTGAGCCGAGAGCTTGAGGCATTTGGTGACTATGGGCAGCCTGTCCTAACATTAGTAGGTCTGTAATTTGATACATGATCATGTTGGAAATAATATATGCACAACGGAAGCATACCAGAACAATACTGCTTACATTAATAATAAACAACCAATATGTTTATGCTAGAACACGTATAAACATGCTAGAACGCATAAACTTGCTGAAATTTGATTTAAGAATTACCTCTTGAAGCATGAACAAATATCTTCAAGAGAATCCACAAGTTAGACAGACCTTCAAATGAATCCACGGTCTTCTACAGTGATCTCGAGTTCAAATCTGAACTCTCTCAATACTTGGGTGGGCAAGTATCAATAGAAAACTTATTGTCTTTCCAGGTTAGGAGAATCCCTATTTATAGATATTTCCTCCCAATCCAAAATGGAAAAGAAAACCCAGTTTTCTTGTTCTTCCTTTTCCCATACAAATAGAATTCTGAGTTCTAGTTAAATATGGGCACTGGAGGGACCACAAAATTAATAACTAAGGCTTTCTATTATGGAAATAATTCCAAAAATTATTTTGAATTATTCTTACCAAAATAAATTACAAATAATTCCACTAAAAATTAATAATTGCACTCCTTTATTTATATTTCGAAATTCTCCATTAAACACTTATGTAATTCCCCATGTTAAGATTACATATACTAATAAATAAATTAAATTACTGACAAATTTAATGTAATGATTAATTTCCTTTAGAGAACGGCTTAACTTATTTCATGTGTCGAATTCATAATTCCACTTGCAAGGTTTGACACGATGAAAACTTATAAGCTTCTCAAAAAGACATATCAATCAGTTTCTATAACGAGACATGGAGTTCATCAACTAACTTATTATTTCACCAATATATATTATTATCATCTAATCTACCACGCATATTGACCCATCTCAGAATCTCACCTTTTAATAAATCAAAACGATAATTAATATATACATATCATAATAGTTATATCAAGATAAGTATATAAGTACATTTAACAGTTTAAAGAATATGCTTTTGTCAGTCAGTCTAAAAAAACTATCTCTACTCGGTCCCATTCAATACATACAAAATGCACTAGCACAAAAAGTTGGAACTACACCGTTCCCATAATCAAGATAAATTATATATAATCTTGCGCTACAATCGTACCGTTGGCATGTCCAATTTCCATCCTAGATTGTGAACAAAAAACTTTATACTTATAAGAACCGATGATTTAATCCTCTGTGTGTAAGCTAAAACTCTATACACTAAATCATCTACTGTATAAGTAAATAAACGCCATAAATGAATATATGATCTATTAAAGCTGAATAAATAATTATTCAATAATAAATATTATATCTAAACACATGGTTAATAGTATATATCCTAATAATCACCCATTTAGACTTTTAACGATCACAATTGTTATAATGTACTACATCTAAATGCATGGTTAATACTACATACCCTAACAATCTCCCACTTAGATGTTTAATCTTGAAAATTGTTAGAATACTATGTCTAAACATATGATTAATAGTATATATCCTAACAATCTCCCACTTAGACTCTTAACTATGCGTTTAGAACTTTTACAGGTATTCCTTTAATTCTTATTGAAAATTTTTTTTACCAAGTTATTTTCTCATGCAATTTCGTCTAGTAGTGCTTCGTCATAACAAATCGATTTTGTACTAGATCTTGAGAGACCTTATCATGAAACCCTCTAAGAGTGTATTTCTTTTCAGGAGTTTTATCATTAAACTCCTCTCAAGCATACAAACAAATCAATCTTCGCTATGATTCTCCCACTACGACTAAGTACTACTACTATAATAACACTTACATGTTCTTGAGTCTTAATATTTTCTTCAAAACCTTTCGGTATTGAAATATTTACAATTTTTTCATGTCGTGTTCTTTAATTTGCTAAACATCACTCCCACTACTTGAAGTAGTAGATTTTCTTATGTCTAGTAATGTTTCTCCCACTACTTAAATGCAATAGATCGTCAATTCAGACATATCGGTTAGATGTTCTTGAGTGTCTGAATTTACAACTGACTCATTTGTTATTTCTTTGTTATGTTCCTGTAAAACTAGTTTACTTGTAGGAACATGGTTTACTAAATGATCATTTTCTAGAAATCTGACAGTTGTGCTAACAATTGCCTTATTTTCTTTAGGACAGTAAAATAAACCTTCTTTCATTCTTTTGGATATCCAATTAACTCATACACACATTCCATTCTTAATTCCAATTTGCTTATTCTTCCTCTCAGCACATGTGCTAAACAATTTTATACCTGAACATGTCACATATTAGACTTACGTCAAATCCAACTAGTTCTAAAGTTGTCCAAGGTACTGATTTGAAAAGAATTAAATTCAGAATGTGATATGTAGTTTTTAAAACATATCCCAAAAGAAACAAAACAACTACGAATAAGTCAATCATTAATCTTATCATCTTCATAATAGTCTATTTCTTTTCTCCTTTACACCAATCTATAATAGAGTGTCTGGTGTAAACAATTGAAATGCAATGATTCTATCAAATAAGTGATTCGCGAGCTCTACAGAGAGTTATATCTCACTACAATCAGATTGCAGTGGCTTTATATATTTTTTATGATGCTATTTTAATTTCTATCTTAAATATTTTGAGTTTAGGAAAACATTCAAATTTACCAAACATCAAAAATATATGTTTATATCATGAGTAACCTTTTGAAAATTTCAAAATACTCAAATTCACCTCTTGACTGAATGTTCATTTACCGTACAAATCAGAATAGATTAATTCCAACTTATCACTACCTCTATTTCCTTTTTAAGAGCGAAGGTCTCTTAGTTATTTTTCCTTCTTAATAGAACTCATATGTTGGTAGTGACATCACTTTTAATGAACCGTTATGTCTATCCTTTAACCAACCTCAAAATTCTATCTAGAATAAATGACTTAGACACTAGTGTACAGATAAGTTTCATTCAATTTAAAAGATATTTTCTCTTATGATATAGATTAATATAATTCAATTCATAAGAGATAATACGAATAAAAAAGTTCACGCATCAATATACCACAAGAGATAAAATATTCATCAAATAAAATAATAGGAGAGTTATAACAAAAATATATTAAGTATTCATCTCTTATCTAGTTAGAAACTGAAAATAATTCCTTCCAACATAAGGTATATGTACAATGCATTCTTTGAATTAATATCTTATCTCTATCGAAAGAAATTCTTGCGTAGTACTAAGTGGGTCTACAAAGTTTATTGAGAATTTGATTTATAATATATTAGATAGATCATAATATATCAAATAATCCCAAATAATAAAATTCAGGGCTCATTTTATACATATGTTTCCATGTATCTCAAATAGCCAATCGTTGGGATAGGAGAACTACTCATGCAATACACATGTACAATGACCGATTATTCACTCCATAAACTTATACAGACCTAACTCAGTTGGAGAGTCTATTGTTAGTTGAAGTCAAGTGAAAATCTTCTAGTTACATTGATCCAATCATATATTACTCAGTTTAAGAGAGTTAATACATATTATCAAAACTAGCAATGAAATACATAGTGACTTGTATTAATTTCATCCGATAGGGAGAAAGGTCTAAGCCAGCACATGAAACTAATACTTCACTACTATTTAATCTTGGCAATCAAGGGAGGGAGCCCTATAACAAAATATGACCAAAAAAACTCATATAACGATCCGAGAAAATAATATTTCTTACTAGGTCGTTCTTATAATTTTACCAAATTTCAGATCAATCAGAGTCCCCTTTTTTCTCTTTTGTGTTTGAATTTCAAAACTATGATCAATTTGATTGAAAACGTTGTTTGGCCATAATAGAATTTAAAATTTTCTGTTCAGTAATTCTTATCACGTATTATCAAATAGATATACGAATCAAGAACAAAGAACAAAATTGTAAAAACTATTTACATTATTTGAGTACTATTTTCCAAAAATCAGCATTTTTATGTATATATTGAATATTAAAATTCAAAACACACCTCATAGATATCCATGCATCTTGAACAATAAATTTTGATGAAAAATAGCTACTCATACAACATACATATGTGGTGTCAAATATTCACTCTAATAAATTTAGAACAAAAGCTAACTCAGATGGAGAGTATATGTTAATTTAAGCCAAATGAATATCAATATCCCTAGATCCATTGATCCAATCATATATTACTCAGATAGGGAGAGTCAATACAGATTATCAAAACTAGAGATGAGATTAAATCTAGTGACTTGTATTAATTTCATCTGATAAAGAGGAAGGTCAAAAGCCAGCACATGAACTTAATACTTCACTAAAATTTAGTCATGAAAACCATAGAGAACAAACTCTATCACCACTATGTCATAGTCGAGTAATTTTTCATTAAAATTAATATTCAAGATACAAAAAAAATATCCAAAAATGATCTAAACGACCTCAAATTGCCAAATCACTCATAGCTATGAGTATTTTTAATTTGATCGTTTCTGATGAGTCTACCGAATTTCAGATCAATCAGAGTTCAAAAATAATATTTATCTCCAAAGCTATGATCAAGTTCAGATTCAAACGATTTAAGAAAAATAATCAAATCTATATTCTTATCATATATCAATTCATGTTAACTCAGCACGTGTAATCATGTACCAAATTCAACATAAATTAAATCGATATAAATGATTATTTTCATACTAAGTCACATTTTAATTCGAAAGAACAACTTAAAAACTATTTTAATGACCACACAAATCATAACTGCATAGCAATGAGTATTTCTTGCTAGACCGTTTCCAATGAACTTACCAAATTTCTGGTCAATTGGAGTAAAAAAAAAAAAAACTTTATTTCCAAAGCTATGACCAAATTCAAATTCAAGTGATTTAAGCATCTTTAGAATTAAAACAATATGACATACATTCTTATCACATATCAATTTGTGTTAAATCGCCATGTTTAATCATGTTTCTGATTCAAGATAGATATAACTGACATGAAGAATAACCTTATCATATACAAATCAAATTTTGATCCGACAAACTACCCAAAACCCATCCAAACAATTTTCGATGGAGCCATCAAATTCCAAGTCAATCAGAGATCATAAAATTCACGACCATCTAAACTATGACTAAATTTGTAAAATAACTATTTTAGGCATAGTAAAAGATTAAAATAACATGATTCAAGTTTTCATCCTCTTTTAATAATTATCTCATGAGCATAAGGCATACTATGTATCTTTCCTTTAGCTAAGACACATAACACCTTTTTATAACAAATTATCCTCTTGATTAATATACCCGAGAATCCAAGATATTACGTTTCTCCTTTTGAGTGAAAACATCAATATCGATTCTCATGAATTAACTAAGCATTACTAGTATCTTAAGGTAAATCATCATTCAAGTAAAAAAATATTCACCACTAGTATTCACTTAGGACAATTTCTAAATGATACATTGAGAATATTTCAATGACTCAAATAAATAGATCACATTCGTAGATCCTATTTATTAATCATAATTCCCAATTCATGTATTACAATATATATTATCTTACATGTATAAAGTCCTAAGAATTTTCAATGATTCCAATAAATAAACCACATAAATGATAATTACTTATTAATCATAAAATCATTAATTTATACAAATTAATATATTTGTATAATAATTAATACTCATATAATTATTCAATAAAAGAAAAAAAACTTATCACTCACTTGCTACTAAAACATTAAAATTAGAGGCAGGAAAAAAAAATTCAATGTCACCGGCTCACCGCCATTAACGCAATTTAGTGGGCACTTAATTTTTTTTTCCTTATTTAATTAAAATAGAAATTCTAACAAATATTGCTCTTTGCAACTAAAAAGAATTTTTCTGCCAAAAAAAATTTAGCAGTCGCACTACTGCTGTATTTTTTATGGCTGAAAAAGCAAAACTGCAGCAACCATTTTTTAAAAAAAATTTCCAGCCAATCAAACAAGGGCAACTCAACTACTTCTAAGAGGAGATATTATGTGAGATTCTTTTCACTTCTTCTGTGCAAAGTCAGCGGCCAAATCTCTTTCACAATGCGCTAATATTGATCACAACGGTGAGTTACCATTCATGCAATAATCTAACCGTAGCAGAGTTTTGCTAAAGACTAGCGGATACAACCCTTTGTAATGACTTTAAGTGTTTAACAAACCTTATGAATCATATATATATAATGTCAATTAATATATCATAAGTTATCTATTTAGATGCAAGCGAGGCTCTTGATGCTAATTGTTGGAAAACATATATGCACAGCGGAAGCATACCAGAATCATACTGCTTTACATGAATAATAGACAACCAATACGTTTATGCTAGAATACGTATAAACATGGTAGAACACGTAAAATTGCTGAAATTTAATTCAAGAATTACCTTTTGAAGCGTGAACAAATATCTTCAAGCGAATCCACAAGTTAGACAGACCTTCAAACGAATACACAGTCTTCTACAGTGATCCCAAGTTCACATCCGAACTCTCTCAATACTTGGGTGGGCAAGTATCAATAGAAAACTTATTGTCTTTCCAGGTTAGAAGAATCCTTATTTATAGAGATTTCGTCCCAGTCCAAAAAGAAAAAGAAAACCAGTTTTCTTGTTCTTCCTTTTCCCATAGAAATAGGATTCTGAGTTCTAGTTAAATATGGGCACTGGAGGGACCACAAAATTTATTACTGAGACTTTCTATTATGGAAATAATTTCAAAAATATTTTGAATTATTCTTACCATAATAAAGTACAAATCATTCCACTAAAAATTCATAATTGCACTCTTCTATTTATATTTCGAAATTCCCCATTAAACACTCATGTAATTCCCCATGTTAAGATTACAGATACTAATCAATAAATTAAATTACTGACGAATTAAATTTAATGATTAATTTCCTTTAGAACACTGCTTATCTTATTTCATGTGTCGAATTCATAAATCCACTTGTAATGTTTGACACGATGAAAACTTATAAGTTTCTCAAAAAGGCATATCAATCAATATCTATAACGAGACATAGATTCCATCAACTAACTTATTATTTCACCAATATATATTATTATCATCCAATCTACCAGGCATATTGACCCATCTCAGAATCTCACCTTTTAATAAATCAGAACGATAATTAATATATACAGGTCATAATAGTTATATCAAGATTAAGAATATAAGTCATTTAACAGTTTATAGAATATGCTTTTATCAGTTAGTCTAAAGCAACTCTCTCTACTCTGTCTCGTTAAATACATACAAAATGCACTAGCACAAGAAGTTGGAACTACACCGTTTCCATAATTAAGATAAATTACATATAATCTTGTGCTACACTCGTACCGATGGCACACCCAATTTCCATCCTAGATTGTGAAAAAAAACTTTATACTTATAAGAACCGATGATTTAATCTTCTGCGTATAAGCTAAAACTCTATACACTAAATCATCTACTGTATAAGTAAATAGACGTCATAAATGAATATATGATCTATTAAAACTGAATAAATAATTATTCTATAAAAAATACTATATCTTAACACATGGTTAATAATATATATCCTAACAGATCAAACTAAAGGATTCTCTTGTTTCTTGGAAATCCTAGAAACAACACACAGTGAGAAGAAGCTCTGTAGAGGTTGAATATAGTAGTATGGCAGGTGTTGTTGCAGAGATCATTTGGCTACTAGGTGTGTTGAAGGAGTTGAATGTTATTGTCACAACACTTGTGAAGCTTCATTGTGACAGTAAAGAGGTAATACAAATTGGTGCCAACCCCATTCTTCATCAATGAACTAAGCATATAGAAATCAACTGTCATTTTGTAAAGGAATGAATCAAGAATGAATTGGTGCTACATGCCTATGTTAACACAAAACAAAAGCCTGTTGATGTGCTTTCAAAGGGCTTAAGTCCCGCTTCTCATCATATGTTGTTGTCACAGATTTGAGTCTTCAACATATACTCAGACAAAAGCTTGAAGGCAATATTGAGAAATGATAGTGTTGTGATTTAGAAGAGGAAGTTAAAGTTTGTTGTAACTGAATTCCAGTTGTCACTAAATTTTTCAGAAGGTGCACATGGTCTATGATATATAATCTATAAAGGAGCTTCTTCTCCTTCATTGTAAAAATTATATATCTTCTTCTTCTTATACTAATTGCTCTATCTCTGCATTCTCTTCCATGGAAGAATAGCTTCCATGGATTCTGTTACACAAATATAAAATTGACACACTTCCACAATTTCTCACCTTATTTGCTTCCTCATCCGCTAACTGAGGCTCGCTTCCATTTAAAGAACACCAAGTGTGCAGCAATAACCATAATTTCCTGCACCAAAAAAAAAAACAGAAAAACCCATTTTGATGATATCTCTTCAACAACAAAAAAATAATTAATAACTTTAAAAATAGAGGATAATACCATTGGATTTAGGAGATGATGTGAATCTAGAAGGGAGGACTATTTGTTTCCAGAGGGAGTGAATTGGGAATTGAAGATGTAGAACAGAAACAACCATGAAGAAGGAAAATTTGAATTACAACTGTGGTTTGTATTGTTGCAGAAAATACGCTGATACTAGCTAAGTTGATTTTACGTTGATGGAAAATGTGCGAAAGGGAGGAAATAGGGAAATTAAACAGAAAAGAAAAGCTTCAAAATGGTTTCTCTGCAACAAAAAGTAAAATTAATTGCTTGAAAAATAAAAAATAATACCACTGCACTTAGGATATGAAGTGGATTTGAATACGATTGGACTGGATTTGGATTTGATAAGTTGAACAAACGAAGTCTTGACGAAGGAAATGGATAATGGAAAGGAAGAAATAGTGTCAAAATCAATACACTAATTTATTTTCTATTCCTGCGTCAACTTTAGTAGATCTCAAGCAATAGATTTTTCTGAATCATAATTGGTTTTTGTATTGTTACGGTGAAGAGGTCGGCGACTATGGTTATTTTATGTAGTTAGACAATATGCGATAAGGGGGGAGAATAGGGTTTTAAAGAAATGTATATCTTTGTATGTCCTCATATCTATATCCTCATGTATTAAAGTGTATATCTGTCCTTTCCAATATATTTAATTTTTCTAAGTTTTATCAGTTAATATTTTTTAAAAATATATGACGATATGCTTTCAAGCACATATTATATTAACAGTATTTCAAGATAACGCTAGCATATGAATCACTCTTTATGGAAAGAAGAAATTATGTATGTAATCAACTTATATATGTTGCTTCATCAATAAAATTTTATGCAATGTCCACAAATTTAGCTATTTCCAAGGAACTTCATAAAAAATTATGATGAACTTTTATCCTGATGAAAAAAACTAAAGAGTTATGACATACCGAGATATCTTAATGTTAATTGAATCAAATAATTAGAAATAATAAATTACTCAAAAATACATAATTTTTTACATGAAATAGACTTTTAATAGCCATTTGATCATGAAAATTTCAAATGGGGGAATTAGGATTTGGAGTTGCTAGAGAGATCTTGGCTGAAGGAGAATGCGAGCATCTCAGAATCTCCTTTTCTACTTCAGTTGTAAAGAAGAAGTTTAGAACCGGAATGGGAGAAAAATAAGAAGGCCGGGGAAAAAGGAAACTCTCATAGAGCTACAGCAACAATGCACATGACTTGGAATCTTGATCGAGACCACATTGGCAACCACTGCATCCACCGGAGAATACCTCTGAGAAAGAAAAGAAGGTTAGATGAGATACAAAGAACTAAGGAGGAATGGAGAGGTGGTTACATACTTCAGACAGCTGAGAAAGGGAGGAATAGTGTAATGACCTTACAGGTCATTTTCCCTATTTCCCTATTTCCCTGGTCGTTCGTTTGGGTTTTATGCCCGTTTTCCTTTTTTTGAGCTTTTGAAACTTGAAGAGTTGATTTCGATCATAACCTCCGGTAAACGGCCTCAGAATGAAATTCTGATGGCTCCATCAGCTCAGGAGCGGCCAAATTAGGCTAGTAGCATGATTGGCTCAAGTCCCGAGGCTTTTGGTGTGACTTTGGGCCATTTGGTGATTTGGCCTTTGAAATTTTTCCCAAGGTTGACTTTGGTCAACATTCTTGGTAAACGCACTTAGATGGGAATTCCGTCAGTACGGTTAATTCTAGAATTTCGAGTTTGGTCTAGAACGACCCTTCGTGTGATTCCCGGGGGTTCCGCTCTAATTATGAGGCCCTTTGTAGAAGTTGGCTAAAAAGGTGCTTTGGATGTGGGACCCACTTTTTATCGAAATGATCTCGTATGAAAATTTTGATTGCGCTATTGAGTCTGAAACGTCAAATTTGTTGGGGTAGCATATCTTGTTTGTGTGCACAGGGTTCCGAATGAATCCTGAGCACCCCGTCGGAGTTTTGGCCAAAGCCAAAACAAGCTGGTGCACAGCTGGTGTTGCAGGCCTCTTTTGGCCTTCGCGTCCGCGGTCCAGTATCTGCTTTCGCGGTCCAGTAGTTGCGTTTGTGGAGCTTAGGGTCTCCTATCTCTGCGTTCGTGGAGAGGCCTCCGCATTCGCGGATGTTCAGGATCCCCTTCTACGCTTTCGCGTGGGGTCTCCGTGTTCGCGGAGGTTTAGATCCTTCTTCTCCGCGTTCGCGGAGGTCTGAGGTGTCTCGTCCTTTATTTAAAAGGACAGACGCGGCTTAGAGGGACATGAGTTTTCATTTTGTGATTTCTCCCTCGTTTCTCGTCGGATTTCGGTGATTCAAAGTCCAGTGTATTTGTTTTTGCGTTGGCTTGGTGGGTGACTGTCCAGAGAGCATCGGAAGGTCTCCGATTGTGGTGAATTTGCATCGTAAGTGGCTGCTTGGTCTCTTTAAATTTTAAAGTTTTACAAGTTGTGGTTGTTGGCTGCTCCGAGCACCGAATTGTGTTTCATTTTGGAACACAAGTTTGGGGGAGGGTTTTGGACCTTTTCACGAAGTCAATTTTGGGATTCTCGGCGCGGTACCCATAATTCCATTTCAGACCCAATTTTGGGTTCGTTTCCGATTATTGTGATTTTTGTGTCAAAATGTCTGTAATGATGTTGTGATCAATGTTTTGATAGCGTGGCGGCTATTGGAGGTTATTCTAAAAGACGGAGCTTCAACTGGGTGGATTTGAAGCTCGCGTGATGGGCTTCGAGGTAGGCTACGGTCTCCCACTTCGACTAAGCTTATTAGATATCCTTTAGTATATTTTTGCATGTGATTTAGGCTGATTTTGGTCG
The DNA here is from genome assembly GCA_018342035.1 of Solanum appendiculatum. Taxonomy (NCBI): domain Eukaryota; kingdom Viridiplantae; phylum Streptophyta; class Magnoliopsida; order Solanales; family Solanaceae; genus Solanum; species Solanum appendiculatum. The sequence continues at coordinate 71,400 of JAGDQO010000086.1, forward strand.
AGTATAGGATTCACCTCCTTCTATCCCATTTTCTTGTCTTCGATTGAGCCTTAGACTAGAGTAGTCTTTTGAAATCTTTAGATTAGGCGATAGACCTTGGGTGTGGTTTTTGGCTAGCAATATAATCATTATTTAGTGTTGGTATTAATGTCCTTAGGCTAGGTTTGAGCCTTAGATGTTTTATCTTATGATGCACCACCCTTATAGCTAGGCGTAGCTTTCGGTAGGGCTTGTTGTGGATGGTGTACCTTGTGCTAGCACCTGAGACCTCTGAGGCACGTCGTAGCCATAGGTTTTTCTTAGTGTGCTCGTTGGGAGCTGAGGCGACATTTTATGGGGTAAGGCATCGATCCTATAGATATTTCTCCCCCTATTTTGAGTCTGGCTTTTCCCTCAATTTACTGCGCTTTCTGATTAGCAATAGGCTTGTGATGCCTTATTGTCTATTATCTATTGTTGGGCCCGCGGCTGTATTCGAGGAGCGATTGGATCCCAGGTTAGTTTCCCTTGCCTTGGTAGTGTGACATTATTTGGTATTACATTCTTTGATTGTGTGTACCCTTTTTGGATGCTGGTGATGGCATGCTTGCGTTGATTGAGCATTTTCACTTGTTTGCGGTACGATCCCGTTACTTTCATTGGATTTTTACTACTGTTTTGAGAGGACATTCTCACACTTTAACTATTTTCTAAAAATGGTTTTTAATGGGAGTCGTACCACCTTGACTACATGATAAATTGATTTTGAAACTCTTGAGGCGTCGAGGACGTGCTCCTTTTATTCTGGTTGTATCAAAGGGATCAAGGATGCGCTCAGTTTCATGGACATCCGGCGCGGCGTTGCTCTTTCTTCATCGGCTTCACCACTCACTCTCTGATACCACTACGGGGATGCTATGTGTTATGTATAATACCTTGTTCGGGCCCAAGCAGTGTATACGGGCTACTGGTGTCCCCTATGGGCCCCTCTGGTTGTTGCACCACTTAACTGGATGAGTGAGCTACATGGGTCCCACCTGCCAGGCTGGGGGCTGAGGTGGGTGTATACACTTGTTTGTGGATGATCTCTACGAGCCACGGATGATGTTACTGGTTTTTACTACAAACTTTCTTTCATTAGCATCGTCCATCACCTGTATACTTGTTTGCCTTTCGGTCCCCAGTTTGTAAGGGCCGGGGGTATGTTTGTTGTTTGTACCTTCCGAGGGTATGGGCGTCCGGTCAGTTATTGTTTGATTATAATTGTTTTACCCTGTATTGTATTTTTAGATGATCTTCAGGATGTCTTGTCTTGATTTCTTACTGACTTCCTGCTAGATATAATTGGCTTAGTTCTTAATTGTTTTAGCGGTGGTAGCCAGTATTTTGTGCTTGTGTAGTTGACTCATGTAGTGCTCTCTTATTGTAAATAGGTTGTGGCTTACGGTTGCAAGTGCGTTCTTTGACTCCGTTCCTTTTCTTCTCGTATCCTAACTCTCTACTCTTATTACTTGCTTTACCGTGTGTTGGATCTTTTTTAGTTACTTGTGTTGTTTCTACGTTGTTTATATGTCTTTTATACTTGTTTTATCTGTGGAGCTCAGTCGGCCTATTCCTACTGATTACCATTCATTTGGTACTCATACTACACTTCTGCACCCTGTAGATTATATTACGGGTTATCTCCGGTGATTGGTCTTGGTGCGGAGCAGCTTGCATTCGGAGATTGGGTGAGCTCATGGTGTCCGGAGTTGCCGATTTCCATCTATTTTGGGCTATGACTAGTCTTTACTTTCTTTCGAAGAGTGTCTGTATCTATTTTATATTGTTTGAGCTTTGTACTCTCATTTTTTTTAGATGCTTGATTACTGACTGATGCTAGGTCTTGGAGTCGGTTCCTTGGTTATATCTCTGTCGATTCCTCCTTCTTCTCTTTATATTCGTTGTTACTTCATTAGTTCCTTTTATGCTTGATAGCCCGTTGCTTCTGGTTCCGGTATATGGGTTAAGCTTACCTACTAGTGGGTTGTAGTAGGTGCCATCATCACCTTAGGAATCGGCTCATGATAGTTTGGTATCAGAGCTTAGGTTGACCCGCATCGTTGGTATGGGAGCAAATGCCTAGTAGAGTCCTACAGATCGGTGCATTGACGTCTGTATCCTATCTTCAGGAGGCTTTAGGGCATTCTTAGGCAATTCTGTTTTAGACTCTGTATCGTGTGTTTTCGTTTTGAATAATCTCTAAACTATTTTTTTGAATTCACTCTTTCTTTAGATGGATAGCACGGGGTATTCTATAAGCGTGGACGGAGTGTCAGTACATTCTACTAGAAGTTCAGCACTTGGTCAGGCTACAGGGCCTTAGTTAGGCCTAGACCCTGAGGTCAGAGGTGTCCTTCAGCGGATGGAGAGTGTGGGGGCAGCCCAGGCTCCGATAGAGTCATTGGCTACCTTTGCTTCTCGAGGTTCAGTGTTAGGAAACCCAAGTTCCTTTGGGGGTACACCACCGGCAGGTGCAGTTCTTGGTGCAGCGGGTACCGCTCAGGATAAGTAGGGTCAGGTAGTCCTCAGCAGGGTTCATCGTCGGTGTCGAAGCATGTGTTGGGATTCCTTGGATGGGTAGGGATTAACCCTGCATTATTCCCTACGGATCGGGATATGAGTCAGGAGTTTGTTAGGGTGTTACCATTGCCACTCCGTTTGGCGTCAGAGCACATGATAGAGGCTGGGTCTACCTTTCCAAAGATTGTTAGCCATGTGAGAGCAGTGGAGCATGCATGCCTTAAGGCGTACAGTGGCAACGGCGAGAGGGCCAAGAAAGGGCATAGCCGTAGGGGGGCTCGTCCTAGGCCTAGAGATCCTCAAGACAGGTCTCGTCAGAGGCTTCGGTAGGGTCAGCTTAACTGGCCGGTTCAGGTAGCACTACATGCTCTAAGGGGTTGCCAGCACCGTCAGGCTGGTCCCAGAACGGGCCAGAGTTTGGGAGGTTCAGATTCGGGTTTTGCAGGTCGTGGAGGCCATCCTCTTGCAGCTCATTTTCCTCAGGGCTATTATATCTTCGGTGACCTAGACCACTGGTTCGGAGATTGCCCCAGACTCATCTATACACCTATGGCTTCTTCTACTCCCCAGGCTAAGGTGGTTGGGCCTTGCCGTATCTGTGGAAAGCTTGGCCACTAATATAGAGAGTGTCCCCGAAGTGGGACCACTAATATTCGGTTTGCTCATTGAGGTTTGGTCCCTTTTACCTTCTTGGTTGGTTTTTTGTGACATTCTTGGTGTTTGGGTTTATTGGTGGTTGGAAGATTTGTGGTTGTTGGAGTTGCGAGGAAGGCGGAACGACCTTCTGTGGTATTGTAATAATCCTAGTTGGCTGTCTCTTCCCGTTTACCTTAGTCTTGCTCTCAGTTGCAAAGTTGTGGTCTATTCGTTCAATCTTTTGAAGCTGTCTTTTTCGAGGGTGTTGGCGCCTGACCACAACTAGTTGGAATTTGGAAAGTGTGATCTCTTATTGCACCTTGTTGTTGTTGTGGTTGGTTCCCTGGGGTTGGATTGGTAGCTCTCGAGGTCTTGGTTGTGTTCTGGAGCCGAAATGGTGGTGTCCCTTAGAGGGTTCAGATTTTAGCTTCTATTAGAGAATTAGAGGTTGCTTAGAAGGTTCATCATACGGGATGGGGTCTACGTGATTCCTGAAATAAGGGATTTTTAATTTGTTCAGGATGGAAGGTTTGGTCTTAGCATATTGGGTGACTTGCGGTGTTTGTGGACGGGGGTTGGTTTCCCTTAGACTAGGATGACTGGATCAGAGATGCGCTTGCTGAGTAGCTGTAGGCTTATGGTGTCGGCGTTTCGGAGGATCTTATGGTAAGGGTAAGTCACTGGAGCTGGGCTCAGTGCGACCTCGTCGTTCACGGGATAATCATCCCTTGGAGTAGAGTGTTCAGTTTCAGAAAGTGAGTTTTAGCTGGGATTGTTGATTTTTAGAGTGGAGATTAGAATTTTGGGCCTTGCCCTAGGTTGGGTTTCTTATTTTGGTAGGTGTCGCTCCCCGATGTTAAGACAGAGTATGTAACCCTTTCGAAGTTGGTGTTGTAAGGTTCTGTAAGGGAGATTTAGATGGTGGTGGTAGTATTTAGGATGGCCTAGGACCGGCAGGGTGCACTTGGTGTCTAGACGATTTTGAGAATAAGGTAAGTGTTGTGAATTATGAGCGGAGTTGCATCTGCCATGGTCCTGTGGTTCTCATTTTTGTGGTTTTGGAAAGATTTTGGTTTTCATCAGATGAACCTGGTGTTTTTGCTCAAGCTCAGGTTAATTGAGCGAGAGTTGGAGCCCAAAGAGGGAATTGGAAGGGCTTGTGGAGTTTGAAGTGAATTTAAGGATTTTCCTCTCAGCATGAGTTATGTGATGGCGTTGTTTAATCATTGAGGGTGTCTGAGGGTCATGCGGAGCGTGCGGGCCCTGCATCCTCATCTTTTCGTGCCTTCAGATTGTAACTATCCATCTACTTTCGCGGACTAAAGTCCTTTTAGTAGTGGATGTTGTAATGACCCTCCACGTCATTTTCCCCATTTTTTGATCTTTTAAGCGTTTAGAGCTTTTCTGTAAAGACCCCAAGTCATTTATAACTTGTTGGAATTGACTATTCGGTCGCCTAATCGTTCATTTGGGTTTTATGCCTGTTTTCCTGTTTTGGAGCTTTTGAAACTTGAAAAGTTGATTTTTTCATAACCTCTGGTAAATGGCCTCAGAATGAAATTCTGACGGCTCCATCATCTCAGGAGCGGCAAAATTAGGCTAGTAGCATGCTTGACCTGAGTCCCGAGACTTCCGGTGTGACTTTGGGTCCATTTGGCTCTTTGGCCTTTGAAATTTGGCCCAAGGTTGACTTTGATCAACATTCTTGGTAAACGTGCTCGGATGGGAATTCTGTAAGCGCGGTTAGTTCTCGAATCCCGAGTTTGGTCTAGAACGACCCTTCGTGCTCTTCCCGGGGGTTCTTGTCTAATTTTGAGGCCCTTTATAGAAGTTGGCTAAATGGTGCTTTCGATGTGGGACCCAATTTTTGCTGAAATGACCTCGTATGGAAATTCTGACTGTGCCATTGAGTTTGAAATGTCAAATTTGATTGGGTAGCATATCTCGTTTGTGTGCACGAGGTTCGAATGAATCCCGAGCACCCCGTCGGAGTTTAGGCCAAAGCCAAAACCAGCTGGTGTTGCAGGCCTCTTTTGGCTTTCGCGTCTGCGGTCCAGTAGCCACGTTCATGGAGCTTAGGGTCTCCTCTGTCCGCGTTCGCGGAGAGGCCTACGAGTTCGCGTAGGTTTAGGATCCCCTTCTCTGTGTTCGTGAAGGTTCGGGTCCTTCTTCTCCGCGTTCGCGGGAGAGCCTCTGCGTTCGCGGAGGTCTGTTTCTTCTCCCTCCGCATTCACGGGCCTCTTGCAACGTTTGCGGAGGTCTGCGGTGTCTGGTCCTTTATTTAAAAGGACAGACACGGCTTAGACAGACATATGCTTTCATTTTGTGATTTGTCCCTCGTTTATAGTCGGATTTTGGTAATTCAAAGTCCGGTGTGTTCGGGTTTGCGTTTGCTTGGTGGATAACTGTCGAGAGAGCATCAGAAGGTCTCTGATTATGGTGAATTTGTGTCTAAAGTGTCTGTCTTGGTCTCTTTAAATTGTAAAGTTTTGCATGTTGTGGTTGTTGGCTGTTCCGAGCCCCGAATTGTGTTCCATTTTGGAACACAAGTTCGGGGGAGGGTTTGAGACCTTTTCACTGAGTCGATTTAAGGATTCCTAGTGTGGGACCCACAATCCCATTTTAGACCCAAATTTGGGTCCGTCTCCGATTATTGTGATTTTTGTGTCAAAACATCTGTAATGACGTTGTGATCAATGTTTTGATAGCGTGACGGCGATTGGAGGTGATTCTTAAAGGCAGAGCTTCAACTGGGTGAATTCAGAGCGCATGTGATCGGCTTCGAGGTAGGCTACGGTCTCCCACTTCGACAGGGCTTATCAGATATTGTTTAGTATATTTTTGCATGTGATTTAGGTTTGTTTTTACCGAGTATAGGATTCACCTCCTTCTATCCCATTTTCTTGCCTCCGATTGAGCCTTAGACTAGAGTAGTCTTGTGAAATCTTTAGATTAGGCGATAGACGTTGGTTGTGGTTTTTGGCTAGCATTATAATCCTTATTTAGTGTTGGTATTGATGGTCTTAGGCTAGGTTTGATCCTTAGATATCTTATGTTGTGATGCACCGCCCTTATAGCTACGCGTAGCTTTCGATAGGGCTTATTGTGGATGGTGTACCTTGTGCTAGTGCCTGAGACCTCTGAGGCACGTCATAGCCGTGGTTTCTGCTTAGTGTGCTCGTTGGGAGCTGAGGCGGCATTTTGTGGGGTAAGGCATCGATCCTACATATATTTCTCCCCCTATTTTGAGTCTGAGCTTTTCCCTCTATTTACTGTGCTTTCTGATTAGCGGTAGGCTTGTGATGCCTTATTGTCTATTGTCTATTGTTGGGCCTGAGGCCGTATTCAAGGAGAGATTGTCTCCCAGGTTTGTTTTCCTTGCCTTGGTAGTGTGGGATGATTTGGTATTACATTCTTTGATTTTGTTTACCCTGTTTGGATGCTAGTGATGGCATGCTTGCATTGATTGAGCATTTTCACTTGTTTGTGGTACGATCCTGTTACTTTTATTAGATTTTTACTACTGTTTTGAGACGACATTCTCACACTTTGACTATTTTCTAAAACTTGTTTTAACGAGAGTCGTACCACCGGACTACTTGATAAACTGATTTTGAAACTCTTGAGACATCGAGGACGTGCTCTTTTTATGCTGGTTGTATTAGAGGCATCAGGGATGCGCTCAGTTTTTATGGACATCCGGCGTAGCATTGCCCTTTCTACATTGGCTTGGCTACTCACTCTCCGGTACAACTACGGAGATGCTATGTGTTATGTATAAGACCTGGTTTGGGCCCAGGCTGTGTATACGGGCTACCCATGTCCCCTGTGGGCCCCTCCGGCTGGTGCACCACTGAACTGGATGAGGGAGCTACATGGGTCGCACCTGGCAACCCGAGGGCCGGGGTGGGTGTATACACTTGGTTATGGATGATCTCTGAGAGCCACCGATGATGTTACTGGTTTTTACTACAAACTTTTATTCATTAGCATTGTTCATCACCAGTATACTTGTTTGCTATTTGGTCCCCCGATTTATAAGGGCCGGGGGTGTGTTTCCTTTTTGTACCTTCCGAGCTTATGGGCGTACGTCGGTTATTGTTTGATTATACTTGTTTTACCTTGTGTTGCATTTTTAGATAATCTTCAGGATGTCTTGTGTGGATTCGTTATTGATACTTCTTGCGAGATTCAACTGGCTTAGTTTTTAGGTTTTTTAGTGGTGGTAGCCAATATTTCGTGCTTGTGTAGTTGACTCCTGTAGTGCTCTCTTATTGTAAATAGGTTGTGGCTTGCGGTTGTAGGTGCGTTCCTTGACTTCATTCCTTCTTCTTCTCATATCCTAGCTCTCTAATCTTACTACTTCGTTTACCATGTGTTGGATCTTATTTAGTTACTTGTGCTGTTCCTACCTTGTTTATATGTCTTTTATACTTGCTTTATCTGTGGAGCTCAGTCGGACTATGCCTACTGAGTACCATTCTTTTGGTAGTCATACTACACTTCTACACTCTGCAATTTATAGTACGGGTTATCGTCGGTGATTGGTCTTGGTGCGGAGGAGCTTGCATTCGGAGTTTGGGTGAGCTACTGGCGTCCAGAGTTGCCGATTTCCAGCTATTTTGGGCTAGGACTAGTCTTTACTTGCTTTCGAAGTCTGTCTATATCTATTTTGTATTGTTTGAGCTTTGTACTCTCGTTTTGTTTAGATACTCGATTACTGACTGATGCCAGGTCTTGGGGTCGGTTCCTTGGTTATATCTCTGTCGATTCCTCCTACTTCTCTTTATATTCGTTGTTACTTCCTTAGTTCCTTTTCTGCTTGATAGCCCGTTGCTTCTGGTTCTGGGCTATGGGTTAGGCTTACCTACTAGTGGGTTGTAGTAGGTGCCATCCTGACCGGAGGAATCGGGTCGTGACAAATACAGAGCATCAAGAGATATACATAGTTGACCCTATAGAGAAAGGAGGCGAAAACCCATGTTCATACATCTTCCATGAGGAAACATGTTGAAAGAGGCGGAGTGAAAGAAGGAGGTCAGATAGGAAACCATACCACTTAGGAACAATTTATAGAATGGTCCATTTCCTAATCATGATGGATCATATTAGGCAGCATTTATTTGATTTTTTGGGCTTCTTTGGGCCTTTTTTTGTACAGACATTATTGAAAAGGAATAAAGGAGCTGATGCTCCACAATATTAGTTGTTTTAAAAAAAGATCATGAAAATTTGGAGCACAAATTTGAAGTTTAATATGTGTTTGTTAATGACATTTGAACAAAACTTGAGCTTCAATTTGAAATTTTGAATCAAATCTCAAATCCTACTAAAATGTATGATTTCAATTCAAAATTTTTTAATCCAATTTTTTAAAACTTTAAAACAGGTCTATAAGTTTATATTTTGTAATTTTGTTTTTTGTTAATTATTAATTTTGCAAAAATGAATTCATGTTCTACAACAAGAAAGTGTGTGTATCATGTGGGAGGATTATATTAATGGGTAGCTAGTTACTAATATTGTTTATTTTATTGGACCCATGGGACTAGTGTTAGTAAACTATGTCTATTTGAAAATTTGTATTAAAATGTAATGACATACATCTATCTATCTATCTATATATATATAATAGGAGAGATGAAAAGTTCCACATGTCAGCACCACAAAAATTCAACAATTTTAAAATTAAAAAAATAATATAAAAATATTTTAAATATGTATCTTAAAATAACAAAAATAAATAAATAAAAAAGTTTAAACAACTAAATAATTCTATGTTTCCTTTTTTTCCTAAAATTAAAAATTCATTAATGTTTTTTACTTTGAATTTTAAAATTTCCTATTTTGAGATACAATTTAAAATAAAAAGCAAATTGTAAAATAATAATAATAATAACAATAATAGTAATAATAAGTGTAATAATAATAATAATAATATAATATAATATAACAACATAATAATATTATAAGAATTTGGATAACAATGAATTTTAATTTGAAATTAGTTAGTTTCCACGAAAACTGTTTTTTAATTTGAATCAAAAAAACTCTTTGCACATGAACTTCCCGCTTCTATCTTAAACCATTAGCTAGAATTTTTGAAATACTAAACTAAATATATTTTTCAAATTAAATTTATACAAATTAAAGAGATCTATATAATTTTTTAAAATTTCTATAATCAATACAAAATTACATAAATTAGTTGTTCCTTTCCGAAAGTTCCCCTGCAAATTGCATCAACTTTTTTAGATGAGGTTAATGTTTATATTTTTTCAAAGATCTAATTTATTACTATAAATCATTGTTATCCATTTAAATTGATTACATCTTAGTAGTTAATATATATATACAGATTGTTATCCATTTAAATTGATTATATCTTAGTAGTTTATCCTACTAATTAAAAATTAGGATCCATTTTTGTTTTAAAAAATGTATGTGAAAAATACATCTATAATTTTTTAAAAATCTGGATGAAAAAGAATTAAATAGTGTCTCATTTAATTTAAATCGTTGTTAACCATTTAAATTGACTCTCTCTCTCTCTCTCTCTCTCTCTCTCTCTCTATATATATATATATATAAAATAATTTATAAAGCAATATTACGATAATGTTAAAAACAAATAAATATTGAATATGAAAATAGGAAAGTTTTAAATTTTGATTTACAGATAAATTTTTAATTGAATGTGTATCAAATAAAAAATAAACAAAACAAAGAACAGGTTTATAAACCACCTACTACTCTCATTCCCCACACACCACCATATTTTCTGAACTGCATAAATTTACGGAGCAATTGTTCGTAAGGAATATCATAGTGCTAAAAAGGGGGTTTCAATGTAAAAGTGAGATAATGCCTAGTTTTTTTTTGTTTGTTTTTTTGTATACTTCTAAAAGTTATAATTTTTATTGGTGTAGTATTATTTACGGGGAGATTAAATTCATGCAATCATTAGAAGGTTTGTGAATTCATTTATTATATCTATTAACATTATTTCAATAGTAAAGAATTTCATGTTGAGAGTCTTTTAATTATTTTATATGTCTGATGATAATGAAAATTTAATTGAGAAGTTAGTTTTTAAATAGTATTTTGGAGAATACATCAATGATCCTAATTAGTTTATTTCACTTCTTAAATGATAAAAATGAGACATCCAAATGCATACACTCTCACTCTTCCATTTTTAATAAATTTTTCAATTTTTTGTTAAATTGTAATTTATATATTCAAATTTTCAATTAATATTATACATAGATAAAACAAAAGGTTGATATAATATTAACATGATGATTTAAATATAACCAAAAATATCAGGCAAAATAAATTTAAAAATTATTCACAAATCAAATCACTAAATATGAAAAACTCATCACAAAAATAAATAAATATTAGAGATATATTGGTAAATATGTATATATGGCAGGGATATTTTGGTCTTAAAATAAATAATTTTCTGCTTTTGCTTTTGCTTTTTTTAAGAAGCAAATTTTTTTACTCAAAATAAGTGTTTTGGCCTCCCAACAACAATGCCAAACAGGCTCTAAGAACATGTTTGTCATTACTGCTAAAATTTGCTTATTTTTAGAAGCACTTTTTAAAAATAGTTTTTTGGAAAAGTACTTTTGAAAAAAAACCAATTTGTGTTTGACTAATTCATTTGAAAAGTCCTTTTGATAAGTAAATTATGTTTGGCTAATCTTTTTAAAAAAGTGCTTTTGAAGTCAAATTACGAAAAAGGTCAAGTATCAATGTACTTTTAATATTAAGATTATTTTATAGAGAGAAAATATTTTAAATAATCTATTACAAAAAAATTAATTAAAATTTTATTTTAATTAAATTAAAATGTATATATTCAAATTTTCAATCAATATTATACATAGATAAATAAATATATTAAATATTAATATAATATTAACATGAGGATTTAAATATAATTAAAAATATGAAGCAAAATAATTTTTAAAACTATTTCACAAATTAAATCACTACATACAAAAAATAAAATTATTTTCTAAAAACCCATTCTACATAAATTTTCTTGTTTTTAATCGTACAAAAATATTGTTTTTACCTATATTTCTAATTCTGTAAAATAATACGTAAAATAATATATAAAATATAAACATAAAATAATAAAATTATTATATAAAATAAAAATAAAAATTATTGAATGAAACTTAACCAAACTTACGAGATATGTTAATTAATGGCGAAATGGTCTAGTGGACCCCTATCCTTGTATGAGTTTGTATTATGGATCCTTCTACTTAACTCTTTATCATCCGAACCCTTACATTCAATCAAAAGAATATTCTTAAACCCCTCTTTGCATGTGTGTAGTTCACTTGCCTACAAATAGATGACATGTCAAATCCATGTCATACAAATTAATAACATGTCATTATAATCTTCATTAGCTATTTTTTTAAAATTATTAACCCAAATTAATAAATAAAAGATAAAATAATAAAATAATAAAATTTTAATTTATTCCATAAAGTAAAATTTTGGGTTTCCACGCATCTTCTACTCGATCCCACCGTGAAATGACCAAAATCCGCCGGAGAAAGCTTCCACCACCACCATTCCTCTTGCCAGTGAGACTACGTGTACTCTCTCCCTCACACATCTCCATCTCTGTCGGACACCCTCACCATTTTTCTTTCCTTCTTCTCAAACCTCCAATAATTCAGAAACCCTATGCTGTCGCTCCACAACTCTGACGGCCAAACCTCTTCGCCCGTTGTGACAATCTCCTCGCCCCTCACCTACATCGTTCTCCCCTATACTGTCTTCCTTTCTCTGCACCACTAGTGATCCACTTCAAAACATTAGGGACTACCTATCCTCACCACCTCCGTCGAATTAGCAGGAGACTCCTCATTGCCTCCGACATATCATATCGTCTAAAGAAAATGAAAGGAAAAAAAAAGGGGTTGAACACACACACTTGCGAATTTTTGGAGATGCTCATTAGGATCTTCATGCTTTAGAACCCTAAATAAACCTTCCACATTGATCAGCTGCAACATCGTTGTTCTTTTGGCAAAGGTAGCCCCCTTATGCACCGGTGGAAGACAAATTAATCCTACTTCGTGGGTGGTATGAGAAACCTCCTCATTATCTCTTTTGTCGTCATTATCTTGCCCATGGAAACTAGAATCGTTACCATGTTGAATACTCATCTCGTCTCCTGTTAAGAGATTACCAAAAGAATTCCTCGAGTTAAATTGTTCAACTACAAAATGAATTAATATGCAAATTACTTCTTAAACTAAATTCCTAACTACCATTCCCCGGCAATGGCACCATTTTTGATAACGCTCAAATCACTCTCAAAAACCAATTAGAAGAATGAGCAGTCGTTGTCAATAAAAACCCAACAAGAGTTAGGGTTGAATCTCACATGGAATGGTGTAGGTTAAGAATCTAATTAGAGAACTAATAAACAATTAATCCAATTGAAGTTGAAATAGAAACAAATGGATGGAGAAGTCTACAAACTTTAATAGAAATAATTTCAAACCCCAATAACTGAAATGAAAATAATTGATGATTATCAAAACTAAGAAACTCTTGGGGTGTGGGGATTAGTTGATGATACAACTTGGGGTGTAATAGAATTGCCCAATACGGCTAGTTAATCACAAATACGCTAGATCATCATCAATGACGCTAATCGTCTTTTGATCTTAAAGCATCCTTGCATAGAATCTCCTTTCGGTCTCATCTATATGCCAATAAAAGCAACCCATAACCTTAGGACTGTAATTAAGTATTTTAACTACGATTATTGAACAGATTACCCACTTATATTGGTCTCTTTCAAGAACCATTACAAGATCGAAACTAGAATTCAGTTGGCACCTCAATCCATGAACTAATTACCCTGCAATCTGTCAAATTTGCAATTAAAAGCTATAAACAGAGCAATTCAACCATACCCATTAAATTAAATCATCACCCAACCCCATAAGTACACCCCAAGAGTTTGGGGTTTTAGCCACACATTTCAAAGTATAAATAGATTATACCTTGCATGAAATCAGCCATGAATAACTTGAATTGGGGTATTTTAAAGCAAACCCACTTTGAATCCACCTTCAATTTCACTAGTTTTATGTTACACAATTGAAAGATTCAACAATAAAAGTGTTCTTTCTCAATGGAAAATTATTTCTCTCTCTAGCAAGTTTAGAGGATTTCTCTCAATTTTTCACACACTTTCTCTCTCCTCTGGGCTATTTATATTTTCCCAAATTTTTTCCCAAAAAGTAGTTTTATGTCATTTTCAGCAACGTTAGTTCAGTACGCCTAATTCATTCAGTGAATCGCCCTTCTTTTTTTTGTTCACCTTTTTTGTGCTTCAAGTTTCAGTTGTTTGAGTCTCACTAGTCAATCCCGTTGGAGTTCACTTTTGAAACTTTAGTGAATCGCCGAACTTCACCTTGTATCGCCCTTTTAGCTCTTGTATCAGCAGCCGTTACTATCAGATTTGGTGATATCCTTTCACCTCACCTTGTGTACTTCAGTAGATAGCCTTTCTTTTATCAATTTGTTGATTAACCTGAAAGGCTATCTTGATGCACAGTCAATTTAGGCGATCTTAGACTGCTTTGGTGACTTGCCCTTTTTGATAGGCGATCTGAACTTTTATTTTTCATTTTCGATTTCAATTTCTGGCCATTCTTTCAAACATCGATCCTTGCCTTGTCCAATTGCCCTTATAGCTTCAAATCATCATTATTCTATTAGAAAAGGACAAAATTAGGTATTGAGGACATTGATTATTAAGCTAAATGGCCCTTAAATGAGTGCAAATTTACCACTCATCAGTACGCTCCAACTGCGTATTGGTCTTCGTGTGAAAATTTATGCTAAGGTCAACACGAGTACTCCAGTCCTCCTGAAAGGTCCTCAAAAAGCTAGAAGTGAACAGAGAACCCCGGTCTAAGATTGAAGAAACTCACATACCATAAAGACGAACTACCTCCTAAATATAGACATGAGCCAGTCTTAGTGTTGAATATGGATTCAATAGAAAGGAATTGTGCTGACTTGGCCAATCAATCAACAATGACCCAAATATTATCAATACATCTAGAAGTCTGAGGAAAACCCACAACAAAGTCCATGGTGATATGATCCCACTTCCACTCAAGAGTAGGTAATCTCTAAAAATCACCACCAGACTTAGATGATCGATATTCACCTACTGGCAACACAGAAAATGTGACACATAGTCTGCAATATCTCTCATCATACGGATCCACCAATAGTGCTTCCTTAAATCATGATACATCTTTGAGGTGCCCAGATGGATTGAATATTTAGAATCATGGGCCTCAGGAAGGATCAACTAGATCAAATCCCCAGCTCTTGAAACACAGATATGACTACACAACCTCAAAACCCCTCTGAATCTAAGGTAACCTGTCCGACATCACCTCCCAACACTCAATCTCGAAGGGCCACCAAAGCTTTATCCTCAAATTAGAAACCCCGAATGTAACCAATATCCTTTGCCAATTCAACATAGGTCAAAACCGTAGCACAGAAAAACCTCTAGACTTATCAGTGACCCATTCCAGCTCCTATCCCACATCTCGATGCCGAACCATTGATAAGCCAAAAATAACCTGCGTACATGCTGAGTAGATAAAGGGTACATTGGAGAAGAAAAGGGCAAGTTGAAATGATTTTTCCCCTAACTAAGGATCATACTATCAGTCCCAAGTCTGCTATGTCAGTCTATATGGAGCTAAGCCGTCTGAACCAACGTTGGAGAGATTCGAAGGCCTATCGGCTCCAAGCAACGTTGGAGAGATTCGAAGGCCTATCGGCTCCAAACTATGCCAGTTCATGGAAATAACTAGTCTAAAGTTAAAATAAGGCCAAACAAGCTCAATATTAACCATATATAACAACCAAAACACACCACAAGGTAAGAATGATTTCAGACAGCAAAATAACATGCTAACGGTCTTGAAAACCCGATAAATAGCCTAAAACATGATTTCTAGCAAACTAAGTATGAACAACTAATTACCCACCCAAAAATCACACAAATCAACATAAATTGACAACATTAAGATCAATATATGGAATGGGAAACCGTAGCCTATCTTAAAGAAGACTGTAAAAGCTCCAAATTACAACTCCAGAGGTTTTACCTTCCGTACTGTCTTCTAAGTCTTCCACACTATCAAAAGTAGGATCCAATGTTAAGACGGTCGTTTAAGCAAAAAAAACACAATAAATGGAGATAGACTAAATGTTACCCGCATCAGAAGATCCAAAATTAACTCTGTCAAAAGGTCCAATTTAGCTCCTCGTACTCTTATCACAAAATGGGACACAATTCGGGGCTCAGAACAACCCAAAAACAAGACAAGCATAATTGTCCAAAATAAATCAAAGGGAAAAGAACTGGGCAGTCCCTTGGGGGTTGAATTTACCTCCAATGAAGTTTCCCCATAAATCCCCGAACACACCAACGCAACGCCACAAATTTCCCAAACATGCTGGACTTTGAATCACTCAAATCGGAGCTCAAAATCTCAAGAAATCGCCAAATGAAGTAATGGGAACTAAGCTGATTGTGTTTGGTCATATTTAAAAAGACCATAAAGATTTGCTAATCACGAATGCAGAGGTGAAGCCCGTAATCACAGAGAGACACATTGCCAAGACTTTGTGAACACGAAGGGGTACCCATTATCATGGAAGGCAAAGGGCTAAGCCTTTACAAATTCGGAGACCCTGCCGTAATCACAAAAGGCAAAATCTTAGGCCTTCACAAACATAGAAGAGGTCTACAATATGCGAAGGTTAAAAGAAGCCTACACCAGCTGATGCACATCAGGTGATTTTGGTAAATGCAAAATTCTCTGGCAGAGTGTCCGGGATTCATTCGGAACCCGTGATCATAAGTGAAATAAGCTTCTCCACCAAATTCGACATTCCAGACTAAATAGAGCTGTCAAAATTTCCAACCGATGTCATCTCAATAAAAAGTAGGTCCCACACTCAAACTTCATTTAAAGTTAAATATCTTGAGGGGGCTTAGAGTTAGCCCAGAGGCCTCGGGATCCGCATGAAATGTCATTCTAGACAAAACACGATGTTTGGGAGCAAACGGAACCAACATAATTATATTCTGAGCCCGTCCTCTTGAACTATTGACTAAAGTCAACCTTTCAAGTTTCAAAAGCTCCAAAATATAGAAACTTGCACAAAAATAAAATGAACGACTAGGTGACTGAGTTGTTAGTCCCAGCAAGTCATAAATGACTTGGGGTTGCTATAGGAGTACTTTAAATGACAAAACAAAGGCAAATATTTACAAAAAAATTACCTGGAGGGTCATTACAAATAATTCTTTCAAACACAATCTTGAAGCTTGTAAAGTCAATGGGATCAACCTTCTTGCTTTGCATAAGGATTAACACGGATATGACGCATTCATGCCATTCAATTGAAATCAAGACATCATAATTTATTTGAAGGATGCAATGCCACATACATAAGAGAGAATCCCATGCACATTTGAGAATATCAATTTAAGGGACTATACATCATGCAAAATGACTCACTCTCACAAATGAATTCAAGCATATACCCATAGACTTGCCCTGTATGTAGATTGCAACTAAAGTAGATTGAGAAGGCTCAAAATCGTTAAGGACTTGCAAGTTTAGTTTAGTCTTTGACAAAACGGTAGGATATCATTTGACCAAGTGATGAAAATATCTCCCTAATGCTTTCATTTCAATTGAGCTTTCCGCTCACATTTTTATTTTTGCTTTTCACCTTATTTCTCCCCTGTTTCACATTCATTTATTTCATATTCCATTTTTCTTTTCACCTTGAGGTACGTGCATATAATGAGCTAGCACCCATATTTGTTTCTCTTCATTCATGAATTTTTCAGCACTTTTCAATCTTAAGATCATAATAATCTATGCTTTTAGCTCAAACTTCATTGCTTTATTTTTTCACGAACCCCAAAACCTTTTGTGACAAATCTGATATTTAGTGATAATATTATTAGTTACGACACATAATTCGTCACTTATTATTCAATCATTGTGACGAAAGATACATTTCGTGTTTTAACACAAGAGTCATATACATTTAGTGTCGAAACATATAATTTCGTAGAAATATTTTTGTCCACTAAAGTTTCTCGCCAAAAAACTATTTGGCACCATTTATTAAGTAGCATTAGCGACGAATTTTAAGTCTTTAGTGACACTTTATTTTGTCACTATTAATGTATCCAATTTGTGACAAACTATTAACTGTCTTTAAAAGTAGTTATACTTTGTCCATGAAATATTGTCACATAAATATGATACTACAATAGTGATGAATTAGAGTTTGTAGTTAAATATGTTTAAATTTTAACAAGAAAATTTATATATATTTGTGATTTAAATTTTTGTCACTAGTAATTTAAATAATTAGTGATGGTCATTATGTTGTCTCTAATCAACTTGTGATTTAGTGATGATAAATTTTCTTAACTAAATATGCAATGTTTAAATAACGATGACTTAAATTTTGTAGTAGAATAATTAGCTATTTTCTACAAAAAGAAAATTCATAGCTAAATATACAATGATCTTTGCCTATGCTATTACGAAAAATTTCATATCTAAATATAAAATGATCTTTGGCTATAACAAACAAGTACTTTTTTCAAGTGCACTCTTAGGAAACATCAAGATGAGATCACAAATAACGTCGAATTATATCACATGAAAAAGAAAAGTGCCAATGAAAAACATAAAACATATTGTGAGTTAAAGTTGTGATTAATTTTCCAAAGACAGCAATTTGTCACGCCTCAAATCCATGTGATCAATCCCAGAGCAGATATCGACCCCAACATCTAATGTAGTTTAATGGACTAGCCGAATACCTACATGATTTATTTCTTATATTGACTTAATGATGTCTAGTTAAAGATTATATTTAACTTGATTTTGATGAGTTTGTTTTATTTTAAAAATTTTATTTCATAAAATAATACTTTACACATTTCAAAAAAGGGAAAATTTTAGAAAATAGAGGAAGACAGAGAAAATTGAATGGAAAAATTAAAATAAACTCTTCCTTCACATAATTTTTTTAAAAAGAGAGGAAGATAGTAAAAAATTAAAGGGCAAAGAAATGAAAATGTCCATCCAAATTCTCCCTCCCACACTGTGATGACCCGATTTCTCAGGTCATGATGGCACCTACTAAGTCTCACCAGTAGGTAAGCCTAACCCATAGAAAAAAATCAGAAGCAACGACCCGTCACACATAAGATACAAATGGAGAAGCAAGAGACCAATAATAATAAGAAGAAGGAGAGATAAGCAGGAAAACACAACAAGACAATCCCAAGACCGGACATTAGTCAATAATAAACAATCTAGTAAAAATAGGAGTACAAGGCTTTTACAAATACTAGTATGAATACATTCTATCTCCGATAGCAACATAAAGACTAGTCTTAGACAAAGTAGATGGAGATTGGCAACTCCGAATGTCAGGAGCTTACCAGTCTTGTTTTTGGTCAAACAGGAAAAGTTTTATTTAACCAACTATATCAATAAGTACAATTAGCTCACGTTACTATAGAGCTAAATCTCAATGAAAAAGACACTCACTGTTACTAAATACTTGCTACAATTTCCAAAGGCTATCATTAGCTTAAGATATGTCCCCTTCTATGAAGATTACAGTCCTCGCTTACCCCAGTCTATGAATCCCAAAATCTTCTCCGTATGAGATCTAAATCAATGGTGAGAACTTGTACTATAATTTACAGGGTGCATAGGTGTAGTATGGGTATAAACAAGTGGTACTCAGTAGACATATGTTGACTGAGCTCCAAAGACAATGCAAGTATAAACAACATGTAAATAATGAAAGTACATTACAAGTATCTAATCAAGAGATATAACATGATAGAATAGGTAATAAGAATGATATAACAGGATACACATAGTAATTGACCAATTCAAGAAACATAAAAAATTTACTTACAACGGAGTTATACGATGGAAGTCAACTAACAAAGTTAGGGAGAACTAACATCGAGACAGGCCTAAGCCACACCTAACAACCTATCAGCACAATCACAAGAATGCATGATATAGACAAACAATAACCTAACCGGACCCCTATAATCCCAGAAGGTACAATAAGCAAACATAAACCGACCAAACCCTCATAAGACCAGAGGGTGAAAACAACAACCTATAATAACCCTCGTGATCATTTCTGTGTTTTGTATGCTTTTACAGTTTTACCCTTTCTGTAGCTTCCTTATAGGTTTTTTATAATACTAGGTTTTGTGGCATGGTTCCCGAGGTGGTTGGGACATTTTCTGTTAGTTTTTCCCTTTTAGAGGCTTTTGAAGTGAAAGAATTAACATTAGTCAATATTTGGAGAATCTGATGTCATATGAGAATTCTGACAGTTATGTCAGCTCAAGAAGGTAGCTCCAGAAGGTCCTTTTTGGTCTAGTAGGATTGATGATTCTGGTTCTGATGTCTTCATTTTTACTTTGAAGTTTGTACAAAGTTTAACTTCAGTCAACATTTTGGGAAATATACTCAGACGAGAATTCTGTCAATACGGTTAGCTCCAAAATGTCTAGTTTCGTCTAGAATTACCTTTCTTCGGATCCTAAGGTGATGGAGATGTTTTTATGGCGTTTGTCCTTTTGGTTAGTGTTTGACTTGAAAGTGTTTACTTGAGTCAATATTCTACGAAGATGATCTCTGTTGGTTGTTTCACTAAGTTTGAAATTTTGTTTTGAATTTGGTAGCATTCTTGGTTTGCATTCATTAGACCCTGGATAAATCCTGAGAGTACATTCAAAGCTTGGAGCATTTTTGCTCCAACTGCTGATGTAGCAGTTGCTGGTGTGACCACATTAGTTGCTGTTGACCGCTTTAACAGCAGCACTTAAATAACCTGGGTATTTACCGCTTTAGTGAAAGGGCTTCAGGGAGTAGGGGTCTGTTTAGTTGTTGGCTCACTGCTTTTGGGGTAGCCACTTAAGCGACCTGGAATCCTCTTTTGCAGCAGGAGCCTCTTAGATCTAGGTTACTTTGGAGGCCAGCTAGCCGCATTAGCGGTGGCCATTTAAGCGGCCAGTTGACTTCTTTTGTGGGTGTCACTGATGATATAATTCCTTCTCCTCCTTAATCCTTCAAAAAGAACCCTTTTAAAAAAGAGCTTGTGTCTTGGTGCTTTTGCTCATTTCTTGCCTAGTTCAAGTGATTCAAAGGTAAATTCCTTCCTTTTAACTTTCTAATCTCGACTCTAGCTTTATTTTTCTAATTCTTTTTTGTTATGAACCTTAATTTCTCTTGAATTCGAATTCTTCATGTATTGTGTTTGGAAAATTTGAGGTCTGAATTTACTCCTGTCTCTGCCCAACTTCCAAGCATGTGATCCTCAATTCAAGGGGAACATAATCATGGGACTAGTTTCTCAATTCGATATCATCGTTTGAAATTAATTTTTGACCCAATTTCTGGTCGAAATTTCATATCAATGATATGTGTATCATTTTTCTGACATTGACTTGTACTTTCTGTCCTTGATAGCATGGCAGCATTTGGAGGCCCTTTAGAAGGGAAAAACACATGAGTAGAGGTTCGAGTACGGTTTCAGCCTTGAGGTTGGTTATGGTTTCCTACTGTTAGACTTGGCTTAGCATGATTATATAGATAGTTGAGTAGTTTGATCAATAGTATGGCTTTAGGATTTGTTCGTGGGCGTGCATGATCCTTAGTTGATATTTTTTGCCATTTCAAGTTATTTAGCTTAGTAATTTAGCTGATAAGCCTTAGCTTAGGTTAATCCTTAGAATGCTCTTAGGTGGCGTGTAACTCAGATTTTTATACACGTTGGTTGCTTTGGTATTTGTGTTCCCTTTTTAGTTTTTGTCGAGTTTATCAGTTTATTAATTTAATTGTTTTGGGCCTGAGGCCGTGGACTTAAACTGGTTGGAATTCCAAATTAGTATGACTGCGTTGTTACTTGTGTTTACGAGTTGTGTGTGTGGTATGAATGCTTTAAGAGTTACTTGATTGTGTTGGTGTGAGATCGTGGTCATGGCATACTTATGGCATGTTTTCATCTTGTTTTGGAAAGAAAGGAGATTTTTTGAACACTTACTAGTTTTTACTATGTTGTCTACTAGTTCTAGATCCAAGGCAAAGGGATTATTGATTTGATTAATTTTACTAATGGAAGCTTGGTTTTTTTGAGTTGAGTTGGAAAATTTCAGAAAAATGTTGCAGGGATCTGGTTCTACGGGTCATAGGAAGAGTATCGTAGACATTGCGTAGATTTTTAGAAATTTCAAGTTTTAAAGTCTTACCTACGAGTTGACAGGACGAGCCGTAAGAATTTGGATGGTCATAGATGGCATTCATGGAAGAGATTCAGAGAAAATAAAATGAGACCTCAGTCTACGAGCTGAGATGACGACACGTAGACTATTTTACGGGTTGTAGGAGAGTCTCGTAGAACTGATCTTGACTTGATGAAATATTTTTCTTGAACATGGGTTCTACGGAAGAGGTATACGGACCGTAGATCAAAAGATGAAACGTAGAAACGTCTCGTGGGAATTGATAGTAATTTTGGATTTCTGAAGTTGCTTCTACGGTTGACCTATACCGGCTGTAGAAAGCTCTATGGATCGTAGGTCCAACTCGTAGGACTGTTCGATAGTTATTTCTTAAGGGTATTTGGGTTTTTTCCTATGCATTTAATGCCTACAATGTTGTTTTGACCCTGTTTCTAAGACCTATAACTACCTTTCAACTCCTAATTCTACCCAAACCCTCTCATTCTCTCAAATCCCAAAATCCCATCAAAATTCATCCCCTCCAAATCCTCTGAAGCTTTAATGGAGATAT
Source organism: Solanum appendiculatum (assembly GCA_018342035.1). Classification (NCBI taxonomy): domain Eukaryota; kingdom Viridiplantae; phylum Streptophyta; class Magnoliopsida; order Solanales; family Solanaceae; genus Solanum; species Solanum appendiculatum. The sequence continues at coordinate 93,533 of JAGDQO010000086.1, forward strand.
CTAGGGTTCAAGCATTAAGTCTCCTTTTCCTCCATTGCTTTTGGTCTTAGATCATCAAGGTATGTGGGAATTCATTAATGAGTTCCATTTACCAATTGAGTCCCAAAAGATCTCAATTCTCCCAATTCAATTTCATCAAAATTGATTAGGTTTTCATCCAATTCTTCATGGGTCTTGATTGTTATGAATCAATTACTTGATTTTAGTGTTTTATGATTAATTTTATTCAATTACATGCTTTTCAATTGAATTCATATGGACCCATGCATTATTCATGATTTTAACTATGAATCTATGTAGATATGAGTTTATGAAGAAAGTGATGAATTTTTGAATGATGATTTATGAATGTTTATGCATTATTTATGAAAATATGTTTTATGATCTAAAGGTTGCTCTTTTGATAAGCATCAACGAAATTGAAAGGTTATCTCACATATAAGGAATCATGATTTGGTGAAAGATTTTCTCACACATACATGAATCAAGATTTTAGGAGCTACTCTATAATGATTTAAGCTTGGATTAGTAATGTAATTGTGCTTTTTCATGTATGATGTTATGTTTATGGAAATGACTATTCCGTTGGGATTTAACTTAGCACCGAGAGAACTTTGATGTGGAGGCTCAAATAGGGGTATCTCTAGTAGCAACCTCTAGTTTTAAACTATGTGCCCCCATAGGATTGCCTTAAATGACTTAGCTAGTGGATCCACAAATAGAATATGAATCATGATACTGAGTTCTACCTTGGCAAGTTGACTCTCCCTTCTCGATGTGGGAGTTAAATTGGATTCCATGGTATAGCTCACATGGTCTATTGTCGGTTAAAGCTAATATCCCACAAAATGAACTCAAGTTACTTCAAACGTTTTATGAAGCTTTCATTACGAATTTAAGATGCATTGACCATGTTTAGGATTTATGATTTTTCTTAAAAAGGTTTTAGTATGTTTTAGCTTAGTCATGCATATCATGTTTTCCCATATGTCTTCTTATGATCATGTTTTGCATTTTTAAGCATATCCCTCATACATAGTACATTCCTTGTACTAATGCATACTTTTGCCTACATTGTCTAATAATGTAGGGTCCAACGATCTTCCTCCTCCCATTTGTGGATAGCTTGGACAACCTTTTCTTATGGATTTGTGAGTCCTCATACTTCGAGGGCATGACTGATGTGCCGTGAAATCATAGCACATTTGACACCCAAAACAAAGGATTAGTGCAAGAAGTCATGCACATTTATGTTGATATGGTGTTTTTTTGGGTTATGTGCAGGTAAAAATTCTTTGAATAAATTGGTGGAAGGAAAAGAGTAAAAAGTGAAGATGAAGTGTAACAAGATGAAGCTCTAAATGAGAAATGGTGCATTGGATGAGCCGTATAGTGGCTCGTGAAGAAGTTGCAGTGGAAGATGAACGAATTTCTGTCCAAGTGTTGATTCACGAGGAGCAAGACGGACCGTGGTACACTACATGAGCCATACAGTGGGGCAAGAAGATGGTGTAGTGAAGAGAGAACTTTTTGTCTAAGTGTGGGGCTACAGAGTGGTTGACGAGCCGTCACCTTGCCCGTGAAACTGGTAGACAGTATCAGTCCTACTTTGCGTAGGACTCTTTTCAAAGTCTATTTTAATTACTTAGGGTTTAATTTTGAATTATCACTGACCACACTGAGATATTCTGAGTGTGGAGAAACACTAGTTCCTTTTTGAACACATTTCTTGGTCGTTTACTTTGGATCAAAATCTTCGTGTTCTTAATTAATTATTGATAATCAAGAAGCTATTGGTTTGCTATTATTGTAAGTCTATTATATTATGCTTTCAATAATTTCTACTACTATTTTTCTTGAAATAATTAGCGGCTAAACACCACAACTAGGGATGTGGGAACCATGACTAAACCATAACTACCAATTCAAATACGAGTAATGTTTGATTGTTAATTGCATATGTTGTTTCTACTTTTGTAATAACTACCTTCTAATGAGTGCACTCATTAGAACTTGCTAGTATTTATCACTTTTTCGAGAGAAAAGTGATAATTAGGAAAAGTTAGAATCAAACTCCATCAACTTGTTACGAAGATTAGAGCTCGAGAGAAGATAACCTTCTTAACAAGTATGCACAGGTAAGCTTCAAAGCACTCTAAGACCGAGAGGAGAAGAGTGAAAATCATCTAGATTGCTGAAACGCATTTAGATTTATCTAACTTGCTAGGAATATATAATATTAGCAATAAGAAGTTATTTGTTTAGAATTCGGAAGTGAACTAAATGTCATGTGGAACACAATCCTAGTCTCGTTAAATCAATTACTAAATCTTGGAACTATTGTTTGCTCTTGTTTACTGTTAATCTTAACTAAAAATTGGTTACTTGAACTCAAACAATCAAATATTTATTTTTCTTAATTAACTCTTTTCGGAAATATTAACCACAACTGAATATAAGCGTTAGTAAGGTTATTTCTGCTGTAAATTCCCTATGGGATCGACCTCAACTCCAGTTGTTTTCTATAATTGACTTCGACCGTTTATACTTCTTAATTGAGGTGTAAGTTTGGACATATCAAATTTTGGCGCCGCTGTTGGGGAATTTTAGTTTAGAAATACTCTACTAGCTATTACTTTAGTTGTAGTTGTATTTCTTAATTTTACTTCTTGTTTTTGGTCTGTGTCATTTACAGGTGAGTTAACTAGTGCATGCAAAACACTAGAAGTAAGGGAGCACCATTGATTCCTTATGATCCCGAGCTAAGTAAAATCATAAGGAAGATGGTGAATGACAAGAAATCGAAGCTCAGAGGTAGAGACTAAGCCAAGATGCTAAGGCCAATGCTAGAGGTGCTCAACATAACGCTAATGACCCGAACTGGGTGATTGAGGAGAATGAAGGGGTAGAAGAGATAGCCCCTCCTCAATACCAACCACTAGTTCCAAGGGGTCGAGTCCAACAAACGGTGTGTATGGAATTTGAAGAAGATGACCTGGAGCTATAGTACTACCAGTGCTACCTTCAGGAGTGAAGTTCACCATTACTAGCACCATAGTCCAAGTGCCGAAATTCAAAGGGATGTTTAGAGGAAATGCTAGTGAGGACGCAAACTAGCATTTGATAAACTTTATTGCAATTTGCAAATCAACTGAGATTCTTGGAGTCAGCCAAACTGCGATTAGAATGAGGTTGTTCCCCTTGTCTCTAGATGGGGAAGCAACAAATTGGCTAAATGAGTTGCCATACGACTCAATCAAAACTTGGGTAGAGCTGAGAGAACTTTTCATTGTGAGGTTCTTCACATAAGAAAAATACCTTTTGATGAAGGAGGAGATATGTTTTCATAAGCAGCTACTAGGTGAAGCAATGCATGACACATGGTGGAGGTTTAGCCAAAAGCTAAAGAAGTTCCTAAACCTTGGCCTCAATGATAGGCACTTGAAGCAGGTATTTTACAGGTCATTAAACTTTGTGACTAAACTAGTTGTGGATGCAATATGTGGTGGATCAATCATGAGCAAACAATTCCCTGAGATTATGGTTATCATGAATGAAGTATTAAAGAACAATAGAGTATGGCACACAAGAGATGCAGAGGTTGGAGACCTTGGGTTTACCTTTTAACTCTCGCTGAGCAGAGAAAGAGAGTAGAAGAACGGGACCAAGATATGGCCCACATGAAAACCCAAATGGACCTCATCATGAAACACCTCACTCTTGGTCAAGAAAAGGTAAATGCATTGGGTGCAACAAACAAGTATGAAAAGTAGGATACTGACTTTGATGAAGAAGTGAAGTATTTGAACAACTTGGGGGGTTTCCAAAATTATAACTCAGGCAACCAAGGTTATAATTCTGGAAATCAAGGTAGGAACTATCAACGAGATGGTCAATTTGACAGACCAGTAAACAAAGAGCAAGGAAATTGGCAAAATAAAGATGCATACAAAAATAAGCGCAGTGGTGTATATGTACATCTAGGTAACAAAGATTGAATAGGTAGTGGTTCTAGCAGTTCCATCATTGAGGATATGTTAGCAAAGGTTCTACAGAGAGTTGAATCTATAGATATGGGAATCAAAGAGTTGAGAAACGATTTCCCCAGCATGAGTTAACTGGTAGACTCACACTCCGCTTCTATTAAGTAGTTGGAGTAGCATATGGGGCAATTGTCAGCATTGCTTAATCAAATAAAGAATGGGACATTGCCTACTGATACCATTCAAAATCAAAAGAAAGATAGGCACTGCATGGCTATCACCATGAGAAATGGTAGATCACTACCAGAACCTACACTTGCAAGCATTGAGCAGAAAGAGAGCATAGAATGAGATAATGAAAAAGAGGTAAATGCAAAAGTTTTGGAGGATTCAGAGAGATCTAGAAAAGTAGAGAAATCGTCAGGAGCGAAAGAAAGGGCGCATAGAACTAAAGAAGCTACAGTAGAAGCATCACCACCTTTATAGATGTCACGAACTAAAGTGCCCCCTAGACGTGACATGGCATACAAGACCCCAAAATGCCTCATACAAGTCACTTAGCATGCATCATACAAGATAATAACAATTTTAAGAGTTCAAAAGACAACTCATTATCACAAGAGCTTACAAAGCATAGCGGAAGTCTACATATAGTCTCAAAGTCATTTATCAAAAGAATAGAAAGAACTTTGGGACGTAACCCAATACAAGTCCAAAAGTAAAGAAACATAAAAGAATAACAAGGTGACGTCCTCGAACATATGAGGATTCACCAAGTCTTCAAGGCTATTCTACTACAACCTCTAGCCATGAGTTGATAGGGAGGAGTCACCACTCCCTACATCAATAAATCAATGTAGGGAAGAGTATGTGTTAGTAAAAACATGTACAAAGTATGATAACTATGCATAAAACCATAAGATTATGATAAAAAGGGGACATTTATAAGACATGCAAAGACCAAGCTAAAACACGTGATAAAAGAGATTGGAAATATAAGTCATAGGATCATGGTCAATGCAAGCTAAACATGCTTAAAACACTTATGAGATACTTTGAAAGTCACTTTAGTTCATTATTGTGGGAAATTACCTTTAACAAACATTTAAGACCATGCGAGCTATATCATGGAATCCGGTGTCCTCCCTACACCGGTAGGGACATCCTACTTGCCAAGGTAGGTCCCTCAATTTCAAGCTTAAGTGGATCCACTAGCTAATGTCTATCTAGATAACTTATGGTGGCACATAGTTATGGGACACGGGTGATCGCCACTTGTCTACTCGATGCTAAGCATAATTCCCACAGATTAGTCATTAATCATAGATAATCTTTAGTTGACATGGGTAATCGCCTCTTGTCTATCATTAGGGATCATGGGTAGTTGCCTCTTGCCCCTTTTCATTAGAATAGCTCCTTAACTTTGATTCAAGTTTAGTTGAGAAAACCTTTCAACCCTTTATGAATCCTTTATGTTAGAACAATCCTTTCACATTCATGGTTTGAGTAATATGTGAGAAACCCTTTCACAACTCTAAAACAACATCAATTATGCTTCAATCTCAAAGCAAGTTTTAAATCATCATAAATTTCATAATTGAACATGCATATTTCTATAAAATCCATCTTTTGATGATTCATAACTTCTTCATGAAATTCATATCTTAGAAGACATAAATCATGCATGAGTTCTTGTATCTTTATCTCAAAATCATTCAATTTCCATAATTCATCTTTTCATCGTTCAAAACCTCACATTGTGATCATAGTCTAATAATCATGAAATTCATATGGGTTCATGGGGATTCAACTTAAAACATGCAATTCAACTCAATTTCATGCATAAAAAGTCATAACTAAAGTAATTTGATCATAATTGATAAAAACCCACATGAAAGAAAAAAATCCTAAATTCAATTGAGAATTCTTACTTTGAAAATTGAGGAATTTGGGGACCCTATGGAGGAAAGGACTACATAGGTGAAAGCTATCATACCTCAATGTTAATATCTTGAAATCAATGGAGGATTAGGGGACTTGACCTTCAACCCTAACTTTCTTCTTCTTCTTCTTCTTTGCTTCTAAAGAGAGAAATATTTGGGAAGGTTTTGGGAGTAGTTGAAAAGTGATTAGGAAGGGTAGAAATTAGGCTTAGAAGGCTTATATAGTGCTTAGGATTAGAGGGTAACCGACTTTACTTAGGAATTAAACAATTAAGGAAAAGACCTAAAGACCCTTTTAAAAACAACTGACGACCCTCCATCAACGACCAGACCTACGGTTGGTAGGTCCACCAACGGACCGTAGGTCACACTGATTTGGACCAAGAAAAAATTCTAAAAATTCACCCATAGCCAAGGTCACCCACGAGAGCTACCTATGGTTGATAGGTCAGACCACCAACCGTTGGTGGTGTCGTTGGTACGCCCCAAAAACTTGAAATGCTGCATTTTCTTTCCTTTTTTGAAATCTTAGGTGTTACATTATCTCCCCCTTGGGAACATTCATCCTCAAATGAGATTCAAGACATCATAAGAAGGATAGGAACTTAATCTAACAGCCCAAGACGAATGTAATAACATAAATGCACATATACGAGGAAGAAACATCAACTCCAAGCTAAAGCATGTTCAAAGCATCATTTCATGAAGTCCATATGCAGCTCATACTCATATGCACATAATCATGGAAAAAAATCAATCAAGTTAACTTATTTTCTCAAAATTTAAGCTTTTCATGAACATGCATACATTAGGAATCATGGGAATATCTAAGACACACATAAGACCCAAGGAATGAACCTTGAGGAACTAAATACCTCAAGCTAAAGTAGGAGTGGAGGGAAAGAGATGAGGATATCGGGACATCATGTCGGCCTCGGCCTCCCAAGAAGCACCCTTAACTAATTGATTCCTCCAAAGAACCTTCACGGAAGCAACTTCTTGATTCCTCAACTTTCGAACTTGCTGGTCCAAAATCTCAACCGGAACTTCTTCGTAAGAAAAGGCTATCCTTTATACTAAGATTCTCTAATGGCACTATGGACGTCGAATCACCAACACATTTCTTCAACAGGGAGACATGGAAAACTGGATACACCGATGCTAAGTCATTAGGTAAGTCAAGTTCATAAGGAACCTTACCAATACGCCTCAAAATCGGATATGGGCCCACATAACGGGGACTAACCTTCCCTTTCTTTCCAAACCTCATTACACCCTTCATGGGTGAAATTTTAAAGTAGACCCAATCATCAACATCAAATTCTAAATCTCTCCTCCTAACATCGGCATAAGACTTTTATCGACTTTGAGTCATTTTCCACCTTTCTCTAATAAGCCGGTCTTTCTTCATAGCCTCATGTATTAACTCGGGACCTATCAAAGAAACTTCACCAACTTCAAACCAACCTATAGGAGATCTACACCTCCTACCATAGAGAGCCTCAAATGGAGCCATACCAATACTCGAATGATAGCTATTATTATAGGCAAACTCAATCAAAGGCAAATGATCATCCCAATTACCCTTAAAATCAATCACATAAGCTCTCAACATGTCTTCCAAAGTTTGAATAGTTTATTCAGCTTGCCTATTGGTTTGAGGATGAAAGGCCATACTAAGCTTAACACGAGTACCAAGGCCCTTTTGGAAAGACTTCCAAAATTGAGAAGTGAATTGAGTACGACGATCGGAGATAATGGATAGAGGCACTCCACATGCAGCCTCATGATTTCTCTCAAGTACAACTTGGCATAATTCTCCTCCGAATAAGAAACCTTGACGGGAATGAAATGGGCTGATTTCGTCATTCTATCTACAATAACCCAAACCGAGTAATGTTGCCGCCGGGTGCGTGGTAAACCAACAATGAAGTCCATATTCAAATCCTCCCACTTCCAAGTGGGGATACTAATGTCTTGATAAAAACCTCCCGGCTTTTGATGTTCAACTTTTACTTGTTGACAATTAGGACACTAAGTTTAGTTGGTTGGCTAGTTGAACTCCGACATTAATGGTAAGACTTTAACTCCGCACCTTGTTATCCCCTCCTCATTTCCCTTACTCCAGGTCCAAATTTTTTTTTCAAAAAAATCCTATCAAGATTAATATTATAGACTAAAAAGTAGCTACTAGCTAGGAAGCAAATTTTTTAACAAATGAATGCATATGGAGATTGACAAGGAAATAAAAATTAAGGACCGTATATTTTTGATAGATTGGTCAAATAAAGAAACAAAGTATATTAGCCATGCAAGAAAGTTAACTTTCAAAAGTAAGTGTATGTTTTGGTAGATTTTTATATGAGGGTAACTCAATTGATATAGAAAGTTAAAGATTTCACCCCTCCCCCCTCTCTTTGTTCCTTTTCTTCCAACCCAAGAACTACCTTTTCTACTTATCTCTATAGGTGTTTATGAAATTAAGATTGAATCAATGAGTTATAAAGTTGTTATGAAGTCATAATAGTGTTTTTTATTTGTGGTATATTAGAAACATAGTACAATTGTTTATCAAGTAAATATATAATGGGAAACTTTCGAAAATTACTATTGTTTTGGCTTAATTAGTGATCTATAGCTATAGTTTGCTTAATTATGAATTATAGAAAAATGTTGGGGGCGAGGAGGCAAGCGAGACTAGGAGAGGAAGGAGAGAGGTGAGCGAGATCTGTGAGAGAGAGGAGAGAGGTGAGCGAGAGAGGGTAGAGAGACAAATTGTATTTGTATATCTATTAGATAATTGCATATATGTAACTAGTATGTAAATGTATCAATGATTGTATTTGTATATCTTAATAATTGTATATATGTAATTAGTATGTATATGAAGCAATGAATAGTATTAACGGATACATTTTATATCAATGAATAAATTCTATAGAATTATATCAATGTTTTTTCAAGTTCAACATTTGTATTTGTATAATTGATTGTTATCATTTGTATCAATTGCATTAACAAATACAATTTGTATCCGAATAAAAATGTATCGAGTTCAACATTTGTATTTGTATAGTTGATTGTCATCATTTGTATCAATGTTGTATCAGCGAATACATGTGTACTTGTATTTGTATCACTAAAGAGAATTTGTATAGTTTAGACTTATTATTTGTATTTATATAATTGATTGTTATCATTTGTGTTTCTAAAAACGACTGTTAACATTTGTATTTGTATAATTGATTGTTATAATTTATATTTGTGTTGAGAGAGAGGAAGCAGGAAGAGGTGAGAGAGAGAGTGGGTAGGGAGAGTAGAGAGGCAAGGGAGAATGTTAACATTTGTATTTGTATAATTGATTGTTATAATTTGTGTTTGTATTGAGAAAGAGGAGGCATAAAGAGGTGATAGAGAAAGAGAAAGTGGGCAGGGAGATGAGAGAGGCGATGGAGAGATGACAGAAAAAGAGGAAAGAGGCGAGCGAGATTATAGAGGGAGATAGAGAGAGGAGAGAGGCGATAGAGAGGGGTGAGATAGGACGAAAGGAGAGAGTTTTCTATAAAACCAACATATTGTGGTTTATTGTAATTTTTAAAACTATAGCTATGTTCCATAAATATGTTGACATTTTTGTCATTTTCTATAATTTTCCCATATATATATTAGTAGCTAGGTAAAGTAGATAGGAGTTACTACACATCATTTTTTTATATTCCAAAAATAGTGTTACAACCTTTTATTCTTATAAGTTTATTTATTGCTTGCTAGTAAGTTTTTTTGCTAAAAAAACAACTTATTACTTTTTAATTAACTTTAAATTTAATTTGAGGTACTATCATTGGATTAAAGAAATATGTCATAACTTATATTTATTTACAGTTAGATAGAAGGACATTCATGTTCAATGATTTTCCTAAAAAGTAAGATATTATATAATTCAATAAAAACCAAAACAAAAAATATTCCGATTATAATTAAAATGTGAGTAAAAATTATTTAGACTATCAAGAATAATATTATAGACTACAAGGTATGAAATTGAGTATCACGATCCAAAAATGGACGTGATGGTACTTGTCTAATTCCACCAAGACATGTCAGCCTCAACCCAACGAAACAAAAGAAAAGTGAAAAGATAAAGCAAGAACAAGAAAAAGATGAAAAACTTATTCATTATATTAGGACCCCAAAATCTGGTTGTCACGTGTACAAACCACTAATACATAAAGTACGGAATTGAGAAATAAGTACAAGTCTCAATGTCTTTGTTTCTCAAATAGAACAAAGCATAAAAAATAGAAAAGAGGGCTCGTCGAGATGACAAACAGTTACCCCTCAAATAAGACAAACAGTTACCCCTCAAAGAAGAAGAAGAAGAAGAAGAAGAAGAAGAAGAAGAAGAAGAAGAAGAAGACGACATAGGTCTGGACATAGGTCTGGGCTCGAAACCTACACAAGTGTAGAAGCAAGGAGTGAGTATCAACAATACAGTACACAGGAAGGAACCTATTAAACAAGGCAATCTAGCTAGAATAGAATACTCCTTTCATCCCAACAGAACCTCCACAAACTACAACGTGCATGGAAATCAGCCCAACCTAACAATCCTATAATACAAAACTTACAAGGCTCAAAGATCATAGACCAATAGTCACATCCCAACAACCGACAAGTATCAAGTCATTTACCCTCAAGTACTAAGCATTTAAATAACAAATATCAACATGTTCAACTAACATATGAAATAGACCAATCAAACACATCAATTAGCTCAATCACATTCATCAAATAAGTCAAATATATGCATCAAGTAGATTGATTACAAAGGTCAATGTTTGCCGGAACCATTTCCATTCGGCACAATGTCACTAGCCGGAACAATTTTCCCTCGGCTTTCACATTAAATAACTTGCCGGAACCATTTCCCTTTGGCATTTATATCACTAGCCAGATCTATTTCCCTTTGGCTTTCACATTAAATCACTTGCCGGAACTATTTTCCTTTGACATTTATATCGCTAGCCGGAACCATTTCCCTTCTGCTTTCATATTGAATCACTTGGCGGAACCATTTCCCTTTGGTATTTATATCACTAGCCGGATCCATTTTCCTTCGGCTTTATCACAAAATATAAATTGCCAGAACCATTTCCCTTCGGCGTTTATATCACTAGTCGAAACCATTTCCCTTTGGCTTTATATCACATCTCTATCAAACATCATTTCCCTTCGGCTTTATATTAAGTGTCTCATCACGGCGTTCAACAATCAATGCACAGAAGAAATATCACACTAGACGGAGAGACAACAATTCATATCATTCAAGTCCTCTTTCACACATTCGAGTAATTCACCTATCAATTCAAATAGGGACCACAACAAGGCAATTCACTATTTATCATTATCATCAAGAAGCCTTTTTATTGTTCTCCCTTTTTGTTGGTTAACATTAATCAAGTGGAGCAAATAAACCCTTCACCTCATTCCCAACATATATACATCAAAGAAAAGTAGATGATTATACTAAATCACAAAGTTTAAGATATCAGTCGCCTTAAAACAATCAATAAATCCAAAGCTTGATTTTTCCCTTTCCAACTCACTTCCAAAGTCACACAATCTATAACAATAGAGTATTCTAAATAACTTTTTGGAAACAGCAATACCATATCAATTATTTAGAGAAATGGGTCAATTACCTAAAAACCAAATTTCAAAAAGGAGGTTTAAATCCGAAAATCAATACTTGAAAATGATATTTAAGGTTTTGGGAACTCATTGATGAAAATCATTTTGAAAAAGGGATAAAAATCAGTTCATAATCTCTATTTTACATCAAAACTCAAGTTCTTGCAAAAGCTTGCCATTTTCTAAATCAAAATCCCATATTATGATGTTAGAATCCATAAATAAAAAAGGGAAATGAAGTTTTAGGATCACAAAAGCTTACCCAAATTATTTAGCACAAGAAATCTTTTCAAAAATCACCTCCAAGAGTTTCCCAAACTCCAAAAGGGAAAATGGGACAAAAATGGAAAATGCAGGCCACAACCCCCCCTCTGATGTCACAAAAGTGACCTTGGGTTCACAAAAGCGAACCCCACAAAAATTCTGGGCTTCGTGATCGTGAACAGACCTTCGCTAAAGCGAGGGTCTTATCAGGCGAGCCCTTCGCAATCAGGATCAGGTTTTCGCTAAAGTGACCATCGTGATCACAAAGACCTTCTCGCGATTACGAGGCTTGCAGCACCAGAAAACCATCCAACTTTCAAAACATCGAAAAGACCCTCGAGATTCATTCGGAATCCCATAAACACAAACCAGATATTCATATCAATAATACTCGACATTCCGAACTCAATGAAACCGTAAAACATAAATATGAGGTATCCTTTGCCCGACATCCGTGAAAAATACAAAAATCTAACAAACACCCAAAAAGGTGAAAATAAGCTAGGTACCTTTAAAAATTCAACCAAGACCTCACTTAGGCCTTAAATCATCCCCCGAATACAACGGAACTCTCAAAATTCTGATCCGAGCATCCAAAACTTGAATCATACAAAAAAACACTTTTAAGCAATTTAAGCTTTTTAAACTCAAAACTTGCCAACATCTCAACTTTTTACTCAAGGTTTGCCTCACCAACTGAACGGTGCTTCCACTACACCTTCACCAAAGTAATCTCTTTGGTCCTTAGCTTTCGAACATGCCTATACAAAATGGCAATAAGCTCCTCCTCAAAATATAAGTCTGGACCCAACTCAACTGAATCAAGAGAAAGAACATGGGACTCATCCATCACGTACTTCTGAAGCATAGAGACATGAAACATAGGATGAACATCTGACAAGCTAGGTGACAAGGCTAACATATAGGCCACCTTTTCCACTAAGCTTTAAATCACAAAAGGTCCAATGAATCTAGGGCTGAGCTTGCTCTTCTTTCTAAACCTCATCACACTCTTCATAGGTGAGACTGGAAGCCAAACATGATCACCCTTCATAAACACAAGGGCTTGGACTCTTCGGTCTGCATAAATCTTCTGTCGACTCCGGGTTTTCAACAGTCTATAATGAATTATACGGACCTGCTCCATAGCATCTCTAAGTAATTCTGTATCAAAAGAGTCTATCTTAGCCGAATCAAACCAACTAATTGAAGATCTACATCGTCTGCCATACAACACCTCAAAAGGAGCAATCTGAATACTGGGTGATAACTGTTATTTTAGGCAAACTCTACTAAGGGCAAATGTCAATCCCATCTAGCACAAAAATTGATCACACATGCACGGAGCATATCTTCCAACACCTAAATCATTCCCTCAGGACTGAACATTTGTCTGAGGGTGAAATGATGTACTCATATCTAACCGAGTACCCGAACCATGCTTCAATGCCTTACAGAAATGGGAAGTGAACAAGGTATCTCAATAAGAGACAATGGAAACCAAAACTCCATGTAGTCGCACAATTTGACTAATATTAAGCTCGGCTAACTTCTCTATCGTATACTCCACCCGAACCAGAATAATGTGGGCAGACTTGGTTAGCCTATCAACAACAACCCAAATGGAGTCATAACCACCCATTGTGGTAGGTAAACCCACAAACAAATCTATAGTGATCCGTTCCAACTTCCAAGTAGAAATAGGCATCCTCTAAGATAAATCTCTAGGTAGCTGGTGCTCACACTTGACCTTTTGGCATGTCAAGCACCTAGAAACAAATTATGCAATATTCTTCTTCATGCCACACCACCAATAATGCTGACTCAAGTCATCATACATCTTTGTTGCTCCAGGATGGATGGAATATTGAGAACAATGGGCCTCCTCAAGAATCAATTTAATCAACTGGCCCATCTTGGACACACAAATTCTACCTCTAATACTCAAGACACCATCAGAATCAAGGGCAGCCTCTTTGGCTTCCCCTCTCAACACTTTGTCTCAAATGAGATAAAACTTCTCATCATAAAACGGGTGCTCACGAATCTGCTCAACTAAGGAAGAACGAGTCTCAATAAAAGTAACCAACCAACTGGTCTCCTCATCAATCTACAACTGGACAAGACTCTTGGAAAATGTCTGAACGTCTCTAGCCAATGGTCTCTCTTCAACAATGATAGATGAAAGATTCCCCATACTAAAAGTCTTCCTACTCAAGTCATCGGCCACCACATTGGACTTTCTTGGATGGTACAAGATAGTGATATTGTAGTCCTTCAGTAGCTCAAGCCATCTACACTGCCTCAAGTTCAGATCCCGCTGACTAAAGATGTACTGAAGACTCCGATGGTAAATGAAGAACTTGCAATAAACCCCATAAAGGTAATGTCACCATAGCTTAAGCATAAATACTACAGCTGCCAACTCTAGATCATAGGTAGGGTAGTTCCTCTCATGGGTGTTTAACTATCTAGAAGCATAGGCAATCACCTTACGTTTCTGCATCAGAACACCCCCTAGTCCAACTCTAGAAGAATCACAATAAATGGTGAAGTTTACACCCTCCTCGGGTAAAGTCAAAACTGGAGCTGAATTCATCAAGGTCTTGAGCTTTTAGAATCTCTCGTCACACTCATTAGACCACTAGAAGCTCACACTCTGTTGAGTCAATCGGGGCAAAGGAGATGCAATAGTGGAAAAGCTTTGAACAAATCATCTGTAATAGCCTGCAAGTCCAACAAAACTTTGAATCTCGGTGACTGAAGTGGGCCTGGTCTAACATCTAATTGCCTTAATCTTGACTGGATCCACCCTAATACCCTTCTTGGACACCACGTGTCCTAGAAATGCAATTGAATCAAGACAAAACTCACACTTCAAGAACTTGGGATATAACTCTTATTCTCTAAATCTCTAGAGCACAATCCTCAAATGTCGATAATGATCCTCCTTAGTCTTGGAGTACACCAAGATGTCATCAATGAAGACTATCACACAGGAATCCAGCTAAGGTCGGAACACCTCGTTCACCAACTCCATGAACACTGCAGGGGTGTTAGTCAAACCAAAAGACATCATGAGAAACTCATAGTGCCTATAACGAGTCCTAAAAGTTGTCTTAGGGATATTCGATGCCCTAATCATCAACTGATAATAATCGTATCTCAAATAAATCTTAGAAAATAAAGATGCCCCCTGAAGCTGAACAAATAAGTCATCAATACGAGAAAAATGATACTTGTTCCACACTGTCACTTTGTTCAACTATGGATACTCAATACACATTATCATGGATCCATCCTTCTTCCTCACAAACAACATAGGAGTACCCCATAGAGAAATACTAGGGTGAATGAACCCCTTACTCAACATGTTTTGTAACAGATCCTTCAGCTCTTTCAACTCAGTTGGAGCCATACGTTCAGGAGGAGTAGTAATTGGCTTGGTGGCCAGCTTCAAGTCAATAGAAAAATAAATATCCCTATACGGAGGAACACCTGGATGATCAGTAGGAAACTCATATGAAAACTCTCTAACCATGGGCATGGAATCTATGGGAGGTGGCTTAATACTAGTATCTTGAATGAAATCAAAATAAGACAAACATCCTCTATCAACCAATCTCTGAGCTCGAATGAAGGAGATAACTTTGCTAGGGTAAGAACTACTAGCACCCATCCACTCAACTCTTGGGACACCAGACATATTTAAAGTCACAGTCTTAGCATAAAAATCAATAACCTCATGATGCCGACAACGCCAATTCATACTCAATATAATATCAAAGTCTACCATCCCTAAAATGATCAAGTCTACCCAAGTGTCATGCCCGCCCAAAGAAATAAGACACGATCGATACACTCGATCCACCACTAAAGATTCACCCATTGGTGTTTAAAAATGAATAGGCACAAGAATTCAATTAGATATCATATCAAACCCAGCAACAAAATATGTAGACATATATGAGAAAGTAGACCCCGAATCAAACAATAAAGATGTAGGTCGATGGCAAATCATGACAATACCTATGATCACAATATTAGGAGTCTCGACCTCAAGCCTACCTAGAAAAGCATAACACTAGCCTTCTCGACCACCTACAATATGAGTAGAACCCCTACCTCTACCCTGTGGAGCTGTAGCACCCCTACCAGAAGTCCTACCATCTCTATCGGATTGACCTCTTCCTCGACCCTTCGTCAGAGGTTCTAATTCTCTAGATGGAGCAGGTGAATAAGTACATGGCCTAGGTCCCCACAACCATAGCAAGACCTCGATACAAATAAATTCTACTGCAAAATAGATGAGCTACCATAGCCACCTCTGCCAAAACCATAAGATCCTCGGGATAACTGACCACTCTCAACTACTGGAATAAATGCATGAATTGGCCCATGACACAAAAAGGAGCCACTACCTCGGTGTGAACCCTTGCCTTTAGATGAGGCACAATAAAACTGAACAGAAGAATAGGCCCTCTTGGGCTCTCAAAAATCCTCTAAAAGTATCAACTCTTCCTCCTTGGCAGTGCTCACAATAGACTGGAAGGAAGCCCCTTTCTATCTGCTCGGAACACATAAGGCCTGGTAGAGAAAGTCAACCCTCTCACAAACGTATGAAATCTCTTTGCCTCATCGGGAACAATAGTCATAGCATGACTAGAAAGCTCATAGAATAATGCCTCATATTCTGTTGCAGACAAACTACCCTATCTTAAGTCCTCAAACCTCAGTCGACTCTCCTCCCTCACGCTCCAACGAATGAAGTGATCCTGCAAAGCACTAAAGAACACATGCCATTTAGTTAGGGGAGATCCAGCTATTCTAGACCTTGTAAAAGTCCTCCACCATTCTATGACGCATCCATGAAGCTAAAGTACAACAAAATGAACACCACGAGCATCCACCATACCTACTGCCTCAAGCATCTCATAGCACAAGGTCAAGAACTCATGAGCATCCTTGCTCTTACCTCCCTGAAACATGGGTTGTTTAATCTTCTGAAACCTCTCATGACACTGCTACTCAGTTGCCATAAGAATAACTGTAGGAGCAATCTTAACACCCACAACCAGTGCCGGAACTACTGGTGGCTGATCCACCTGATACTCGGAGTCTACTGCTGACCTGGAGTTTGTGCTCCTAATCCAGCGGAGGACTATGTGGAGGTCCTGTCGCACCACCTTGAGAGAAGTTCTCCATCACACCTAATATCCTCAACAAAGGCTCATGAAATAAGGGAGCTCCAAACTCGGGAGGAACCTGGTCCTGAATAACCTCAACCGGTGTTATTTATTGATGACTCTCTAGCTCTGCGTCTGGCTGGTGCCGCTCCAACGGCACGACCTCTAGCCGGTGCTATTGCATGAGCACAACCTTTAGCTTTGGCCCTACCTCTCCCTCTAGCTAGGGTCTCAGAAACTACATTGGGGACTACCTCCCCTCTACCACTTAAAATAGAAGCTCTAGTCTTCGGCATCATCCAAAGCAACACGCAACAACTCAGCACTATTGAAGCTAACCACGCACGATAAGAAAGAATGAATAGAGGAAGTTTCCTAACATCTTTATAGCCTCTTGAAGATAAGTACAGACGTCTCCGTACCGATCCTCAAGACTCTACTTAGAATTGGCTTGTACACACGTGATACCTATTAACCTTAGGCTTTGATACCATTTGTCACAATCTAAAAATGGATGTGATGACATTTGTCTATTTCCAACAAGACAAGTCAGTCTAAACACAACGGAACAAAAGAAAAGAAGAAAGACAAAGAAATAACAAGACAAAGGGGAAAAACTTATTCATTCTCTTAACACCCCAAAACATGGTTATCACGTGTACAAGCCACTAATACATGAAGTGGGAAATTAAGAAATAAGTACAATCCTCAATGTATTTGTTTCTCAAATAGAACAAAGCATAATAAAAAGGAAAAGAGGCCCATGTCACGCCCCGAGAGGGTACCCTAGGCGTGGCCAGCACTCGAAGACCATTTTTGGTCCCAAGTGAACCACTTGGTCTGATCACTCATTCAATCACTCAGCGGAAGACTTAGATAAATCAAAGAAGACACTTAAGTGGGCTAACAATAAACAACTTAATAGAAGGATAATTTAAACACTTAGTTCAAATCAACTCAACATCATAATTCAATAATGAAATTGTAGGTTAAAACAAATAGACTCTGAAAGAATCATTCTAACACAACTCTGACTCTGTCTATGAAGCCTCTAACTGACTCATAAGAAGGTGCCGTGACAAGCACACGACTACCACGAAATATTTAAAGTAAAGACTCAGGAGCACATCCGAATGCAAAGAGGTATCACCAAAACGCTGGGTGGAATCTGACCTTCAACGGTACGCTTTTTGAGGATCTCTATCACCTGTGTCTGCATCATAAAATGATGCAGGCCAAATGGCGTCAGTACATGGAATGTATGAGTATGTAAGAAAGCTAAAAAGGAACTTACGCAAAGATACTCAACTCAACTCTGAGAAATAACTCAACTGACTAAAGCATACAATTTATGTAAAACAATGCTTTAAAATATATGGATATGTAAACACAACTAAGTATATAAAATATAATATTTTATTCTTGGGGAGTTTTTCTAACCGACAACCATCACTTATGAGCTAGTGATGATACAACGCTTTGCACTGCCATTGTCGCAGCCGTCCAATACCTTGCCGGAGTAAGGGATGATCAATCTCGTTGGATCCACAATCAATCAAAGTCCTCTTTTTGGGACTAGAGAAGCATAGCCTCTATCCAACGCTAGCTACGTAGTTTATGGGGTTTGAGTTGTTATTTACTCTTACACAAATTGGTGCTCAATACTACTCCCAAAAGACTCAATGTGCTCATATTCTCAATCAGATCAATTTACTCGAATCATTTCATCTAGTCTCATTGGACTCTCATCAAACTCAATCTCATCTCAATCATCAATTCTTTCATTTAAAACATGCTTTCAAACTCATTCATAACTCCTCAGGACTCTATCTCAATCAATCATTTATACTCAAAATACTCATGTTCAAAATAATAAAAGTTTAAGAACATTTCAGACTCAACTCAGACTAAAGTCATTCTCATTCAAAAATGCTTTTAAGCCTTACTCACATCTCATCAAACTCTTTTCTCGAAAACATCATTTATGATCGATTCTATACTTATTAAGGCTCTGAAAATCATGCATAGTGAATAATAATGCAAAAGCTTTGAAAAAATCATTCTTAAAATAATGCATCATAATGGATGACTCAAGACTTTCAAAACTCAAATGAATGCATTCATGGACGCTCATGTTCCCTCAAAACCTTTTTCTTACTCATAGCATAAAAAATACTCTTTATTCCATTAAAATAGTGTATTATAGGAAGCAATGTAGTAACTCAACTAGGGTTCATGTGAAACTAGGAATGAACAGCGATTCGAGAATAAGAGTCATATGGATAAACAGAATCCCAATAAATAAACATGGAACTCAATGATGGAAATCAAACTCATTCGGAAACTCAATAGCATTAGGGTTAGAACTCAACTTTACTCTTTAATGACGGAATGTAGATGTAGGGCGCGTGGACGAACTCAGTCCAACGCTATGAACAGCCTTACATACATGTAAGAACAAAGTTCTTGAAGAATCTTGAAGAAGAACTTGATTAGAAGCCTTGAAACCATAGCTTTAAGGAGATCAATCAAGAAAACCTTTCTTGAGATTCATGAATTAGTTTCTTGAAGGCTCTATGTCCAAGAATTAGGATTCTCATTAATGATTCATAATTGTATAAAGAAATTTGAGTTGGAAAGAATGAAATTATTGGAGAAAGACTTATCTTGAAGAAGAATCTTGAAAAAGATTGAAAGAATCTTGAATGAAAGTTTTTTTGCTTTGATTCTTCGTTAGGATTTTGCCTTAGGGTTTGAGAGAGAAGAGAATAGGAAATTAAAAGATGGCAATCTGATTGTTTTGGGCCTTTAATTAGTCAAAAAATTCGTTTAGGGTTTTCTTAGAGGTAAAAAGACAAAAACAACCCTTTTTAATGTTTTTCCGTCGGCTAATTCGTCACTGCACTGTATCAGATTACTAAAATGGTCATAAGTTTTCACTCAGAACTAGGATTGACGTAAAATTGGTGGCGTTGGAAAGAAGATTCAAATACCATTAATTTGATAGGTTATGGTCTACATAACCCTTTATATTCTAAGAGATATGGTCATTTGAAGTTGACCCGAGTAGAATCTTGTATCAAAACTTAATTAGTAAAGAAGCTTTCAAATCAACTTTGTGTTAGGGAATTTTTTTGACCTTAATTCATATACAAATCTATTTCCATACTAAAGAATTGACCTTAGAATCCAAGAACAATTAATAATCACTCGATACGACCTTAATACGAATTTCAAGAATGGTTTGAGTCTTAACTTAGAAATATTCAGGGTGTTACAATATCTCCCCCTTGGGATCATTCGTCCTTGAATGCTGGTAAAACTGAGCATGGAAGGGAAAGGAGTTGCTCTTACTATCTCTTCGACTTCTGAACTTGTCTACTAACATAGGCGGAACTGATTCATACTAAGAGTTTTGAAACTGGACTCGAGCACGCTTGGCACGAAGCTCTCATAAGATTTCAAGATTACAAGCCATGACAAGAAACAAGGGTATCTGGGCACGAAGTAAGAATAGGAATACTATGCCTTGAGTGATATGACCGATAGCTTCCGAGCTTAGCAACTCTTCTCAACTATGCTCTTCTTCTTGAATACTACACTTCATTAACTCAAACTTATAGCTCCCACCAAAGTCTAATTCTAACGGCATACTCTTACCATGTTCAAGCCTTAATCGTAGTCGCAAGGTACTACCCATAAGATGATAATACTTGTACATCTCTGACCCGCGAGATTCGTGTTCTCTACCTTTGTAGGGACTCTCATTTAGAAGATGCTACTTCTTCTTACCTTTCTACCACCCTTACCTGAAGCTCTTAACAAGGGTCACTAACAACATAATGCAATTAATCACATACCTATCAACACAACATTCAAGCCTATCATTCTCATCACTTTATGATCTCTTGTAGTCAACGTCACCTAAGAATTCTCATGTCTACCTTAGCTTCTCTACATCCGCATTTGCATTAACTCCTACCAAAGGGGCACACCAATATACTCTTACCTATTTATTGGACATAACAAGATCCCATCTCGCTCTTCCTCTATGTCTATAACCTTAAATGGAATAAGCGTACCACAACTATCACAATAAGGAACACCCACTCTCTCCCATATGCCATAGCTCATCTACTATCATCAACATTGCTATCAAGAATGAAACGAAAGGATCACTTGAAGGGCTTAAAAAGAAAGATCATAAGAACGATTCATTCAAGAAATCTGATCCGAGTACATTCATAACGTAATATGATCTCACAAGTCTTTTAAGGCCTATCATGAGTTTATGAAACTGAGCATACTGTGAAACGTGAGTGTATATATCATGTCTCATATATTACAGGGCTAGAAGTTCTTAGATTCATGGAATAAGATCGGGATCGCTGAAGGAAGTTACCACTTCTCACTCTAGGAACTGAGCATGATCATGAATCAACATGAAGAGCATGGGTATGGGCTATGGATATGGCACTCATACGCAAGACAGGAGTAGGGTATCACATCGACCGAAGTATAAGGAATGTAAGAGATGGAAAAACATTGATGTCTCATCCTGGTCAACTCATCACTTCTTAAAACTCACCACTTTGGTTCATTACCTCATCATCTCCCCTTTAGCTCGAAGGTCACTACCCTGAGCCTGTAGACTGATTCTCTACACTAAGCTATAAGCACACTGCTCCACATGGCTAGGGTATCACTAAACATAAGAACACTTAAACTCTTCGGTTATACTATACTCGAAGATACAAAATTGCTACTAGGGCTTCCTTCTGAGATACTTCTTTTCACTTCCTTCTATCTTTATAGGCATCTTTCTATACTTGCTGCTCTTATTGGCGTACACAACCGCTTTATCTAACTCTTATGATCTAACCTCTTCTCTTTAGTCTGCTAACACTCATCTTCTAAGTTCACATATTCCTAACTTAGTTAAAGAAAACTTAAACTATAACGGGAGACTCATCATCATCTATATATAACTCCTTCGACCAAATTCTTATGGATACCATTAAAAAAAACATACATCCAGCCTTCTCCACATTAGCAGCTAAAGGATACTAACTAGTCACCCATAGAAAATCATAAAATTAGAGGCTCACACAACTTTATACTACCTTGGATACACATCTTAAGCCTCTTCTTACCTAATGACTTAGCCTAAATTCACTATTTTCATCTATGAGTCATATACCCCACATATGTAACATCACACTTCTCACAAATTAATGTCTTAATCTCTCGCATACGCTATGCCAAGCCTACTAGAGGAAATTCCAAAATAATACCACACTTTTTCCACTCATATTTATTGCAAGCTAACATCTTAATTCCTAACCTACTTTATGTCAAACCTACTAGATCAAATCTTAAAACTAACACCATCACACTCGTAATGCTATCTCCTTTTTCTTCACAACACTCATCTAAAATCCAAGCTTAGGGTCTTGTACTAACACATATATCACACATTTCTCGCATACTATACTAATTTACAACTGCTAGATGAAATTAAGAAACACTCGTCTGCCAAGACCTCCTGACAAGTAATCGATCTTCGTCTCACTGTTTGTCTATGTATAATCTATCATCACATTCCCTTTCACAACCTAAGTACTATTTACCCATCATTTATACCTCTTCACCTAATCAAGCTCATAACCCTATGAATATCCCGGGGCTCTCCTTTCAAAATCATAAGCCTAGCTTAGATCTATCAACTCATAACTACTCCTCCCTTCTAACCACCACCTACAACTGGTCTATACTAACACATTGACACATCAACATAAACTCCTTGCTAGGTTCAAGTATACTCTAACTCATTCAAACCAAAGACTCTTCCTCTGCCTTCTATCATGAAAGCTACATGATATTTATTACATCTTTAGTCAAAGTCAAAGGAACTTGACTTCTAGCCTTATTACTTATCTTATGGATACATAACTCTAGTTGCATACCTTGATCAACCACCATTCTCACTATTTGGTTTCTACTCTTCTAACTCCCACTTTCTAGCACTGAGATCATTCTACTAATTATAGCTCACAATGCCTCAAATTATATCCCATGGGATGGTGACACTAATCATTTAGAGACATAACCTCCCTCTCAAGGATAACATCTGAAGCAAGGTTTTAGAGAAGAGAGTATGGGAATACATCATGCTCTGGGTCAACGCACGATTCATAGGAATGAGGGTGCATTCTTTCAAATCAATAGACTTATGCACACTAATCGGCTCCTTGCAAGACTGGTGTAGTCTCTTTACATTTCAAAAAATATTATTAGAGAGTAACTCATCAATAGGGATATGAGCTTTACTGTTCCAACCACCTTAAGTATGATGGGTAGTCGAATGAATTTGAGCAACACAAGAATCTGTATAAGTTTCTTAGGGGACAACTCTATTGCATGATCTAGGATTTGAAAGAAGGGAAGCTTTTCTTAATTGTCCATAGTCCCTCATTTATAGAAGTGGGGCCCTCACAAGCATAAATAAGATCCTACTGAAACGGCTTCATAGACACCCTAGGACACTTTAACTCTGTGCTCTGATACCCAGTTTGTCACGCCCCGAGAGGGTACCCTAGGCGTGGCCGGCACTCGGAGACTATTGCTGGTCCCAAGCGAACCACTTGGTCTGATCACTCATTCAAATACTCAGTGGAAGGCTTAGATAAATCAAACAAGACACTCAAGTGGCTAATAATCAACATCTCAGTAAAAGAATAGTTTAAACACTTAGTGCAAATCAACTCAACATCATAATTCAATAATGAAATTGTAGTTTAAAAATAACAGACTGTAAAAGAATCATTCTAACTCAACTCTGTCTTTGTCTGTGAAGCCTCTAACTGACTCGCAAGAAGGTGTCGAGGCAAGCCCACGGCTACCTTGAAATATTGAAAGTAAAAACTCAGGAGCACCTCCGAATGCAAAGAGGTCTCACCAAAATACTGGGTGGAATCTGACCTTCAACGATGCACCTGTTGAGGATCACTATCACCTGTGTCTGCATCATAAAATGATGCAGGCACAATGGCGTCAGTACATGAAATGTATGAATATGTAATAAAGCTAAAAAGGAACTTACTCAAAGATATTCAACTCAAATCAAAGGGCTCAACTTTGAGAAATAACTCAACTCACTAAAGCATACAATATATGTAAAACAATTCTTTAAAAGATATGGATATGTAAATGCAACTCAGTATATAAAATATAATATTTTACTCTTGGGAAGTTTCTGTAACCGACAACCATCATTTATGAACTAGTGATGATACAACACTTTGCACTGCCGTTGCCGCAGCCATCCAATACCTTGCCGGAGTAAGGGACGATCAACCTCGTTGGATCCACAATCAATCAAAGTCCTCTTTTTGAGACTAGAGAAGAATAGCCTCTATCCTACGCTGACTACATAGTTTATGGGGTTTGAGTTGTTATTTACTCTTACCCAAATCGGTGCTCAATACTAGTCCAAAAGACTCAATGTGCTCATATGCTCAATCAGATCAATTTACTCGAATCATTTCATTTAGTCTCATTGGACTCTCATCAAACACAATCTCATCTCAATCATGAATTCTTTCATTTAAAACATGCTTTCGAACTCATTCATATCTCCTCAAGACTCTATCTCAATCAATTAATTATACTAAAAATACTCATGTTCAAAATAATAAAAATTTAAGAATCTTTCAGACTAAACTCGAACTCAACTCATTCTTATTCAAAAATACTTTTAAGACTTACACACATCTCATCAAACTCTTTTCTCAAAAACATCATTTCTGCTCGATTCTATACTTACAAAGACTCTGAAAATCATGCATAGTGAAAAATAATGCAAAAGATTTGAAAAACTAATTCTTAAAATAATGCATCATAATGGATGACTGTCACGACCCAGGGTAGCCCCTATATGTAACATGGCATACAAGACCCCGAGACGCCTCATACAAGCCCTTAGCATATATAACATACAAGATAATAGAGAAATAAGAGTTCAAAAGAGCATTCTATATCAAAACATTACTCAAAACAGCGGAATTGTACAACTTATGTCTCAAGCCATCTAACATAATAGAATAGAAATGAAGGTTTGGGACGCAGCCCAATACAATATCATAAATAATGGAAAGCATGAAAATGTAACAAGGTTAGGCCCTCGGACATAGGAGGTCTCACCAAGTCTTTACGATCACTAGAACTGACTAGCCACGAGTGGGATGAGAGGAGCCGCCAAGCCATACATCAATAGAATCAATGTAGGAAAGAGAATGCGTTAGTACAATCAAGTACCAAGTATGATAGCAATGCACATAGGGCATATAAAACATGCTAGAATGACATATAATCATGGCATGTAATGGCCAAGCTAAAACATGATAGAACATAAGAAACATGAAGCATAAACCATGGCCAAGACAAGCTATTCATCTTTCCCTTACCTTACATAATCTTAAGAACACTTAAGTTCATTAATTGTGGGGAAATAGTCTTAACCGACATATGAGACCATGTGAGCTATCAACATGGAATCCGGTGTCTGCCCCACACCGAAAAGGGGTGTCCTACTTGCCAAGGTAAGACCATGAACTTCTTAGCTTATGTGGATCCACTAGCTAGTGTCTATCACAGACCATTACCCTATGGTGGCACATAGGTTATGGCACATGGGTAATCGCCACTTGTCCACTCGGTACTAAGAATACTTCCCAAAGATTAATCATAGTTCATTATTAGTAGACATGGGTAATCGCCTCTTGTCTATCCTTAGTCATAAGCTCATTATTGGTAGACTTGGGTAATCGCCGCTTTGTCTACATTAGGGTACATGGGTAATCGCCTCTTGTCCCTTCATTCATGATTTCATTGATAGTAGACATGGGTAATCGCCTCTTGTCTACATTAGGGAACAGGGTTAATCGCCTCTTGTCCCTTAATAGAATAGTTCCTAAATCGAGGATTCAAGCTTAGTTGAGCAAACCTTTCAACAAGTTATGAATCATTACGTGTGAGAAAACCTTTCACATTCATAGGTTGAGCATTACATGAGAAACCCTCTGACAACTCAACATTTCCATTAACCTATCATAAACTTCATAAAATATACATGAGTTCATAAGCTTCATATTTACATAGCTCATCATGCTCTTAACTCAAAAATCATGGGTTAATAAGCTTCACCTCAAAACATGCAATTCAGTGCGAGATAATACTTAGAAACCCATAAATTAAGGCAATTTAGTCATAATTGAGGGAACCCACATAATGGAGGAAAATCATAGACTTTGATTGAACATGCATCTTCTCATAAAAAATATCCTCTTTTCATCATTCATAGTCTTACATGAAATTCATAGCTTGATAATCATAATCCTTAACTCAATTCATAAAGAGTTCATGCAATTCATCTTTTTCTCAATTCAACCCACAACATAAGCATAATCATAAATTGGGGGAACTTAGCATGGACTCATGGGGTTCGTCAAATTGCATGTAAATCACGCTAAATCGTGCACTAGCTTACTTTACCACGCTAGATCGTGCACTATCAACCATAACATCAACAATGGGATGCATAATGAAGAACCCGTATGAAGTTGTTAAAACCCTAGCTCTCTTAGGCAAGACTAAACCTTGAAAACCTTAAGGAAAGAGGACCCATTGGAGGAAAGACTCCAAATGGTGAATACTATCATACCTTAATGCCAATGCCTTGAAATAAAAGGAGGATTGATGACCTTTATGAGAAACCCTAGCTCTTTTTTTTTTCTTCTAGTTCTTCAAGAGGGAGAAATATTTTTGGGAGATGAGAGTTGGAGTGAATGGATTAGGGCTTAGAAAGTATAAATAGGGCCAGGCCAGGGTTAAGGGGCAAAATTGTCTAGGATAGGGAATAAACATTTAGGGAAAAGTCCAAAAAGCCCTTAAATAATACTTTCGGGGCCAATCGACAGACAAGATCTACGGTCCGTACATCCATTGACGGATCGTCCTGCTCTTCTGTCAATCGATTCAGAAAGTTCATTTTGGACTAAAAATTTGACTAAGTCTGGAAGGCGTTTACGGAACCCATCTACGGCCCGTTAACCGAACTACGAACCGTCTTGCTATTCCGTAGGTCAAGGTTCAGAAACTAAAAATTTATAAAGTTAACAGGGCCATCTACGGCCCGTCACTCCACCTACGGTCCGTAGATGACCTCCGTCGTCACTGGCATCAGAAAAAATTTAAAACTGCATTTTTTTCTTTCTTTTAAAAAACTGGGGTGTTACAATATCTCCCCCTTGGGAACATTCGTCCTTGAATGGGGAAAAAGCTGTGAAGGGAAGGGTGAAAGACACTTACTATCAACCCAACCTAAAACATGCAATCACGTAATTCATATATCCGAGTAGGAAACATCAACTCCAAGCTAAAGCATGATCAACACATCATATCATGAAGACTTTATACAACTCATACTCAAATGTACATAATCATATAAGACTCTTCATGAACATATATTATCAAGGAATCATGGAAATCAACTATGACACATGAAATCAAAGAACAAACCATGAGGGACTAGGTACCTCAAGCTAGAGGAGGATCGGTAGGGAAAAGATGAGAGTAACAGGACATCATATCGGCCTCGGCCTCCCAAGTAGCACCCTCAACTAATTGATTCCTCAATAACACTTTCACGGAAACAACTTCTTTATTTCTCAACTTTCGAACTTGCCGGTCTAGAATCTCAATCGGAATTTCTTTATAAGAAAGGCTATCCTTAATGCCAAGATCCTCTAAAGGCACTATAGTCAACAGATCGCCAATGCACTTCTTTAGTAAGGAGACATGGAAAACTGGATGCACCAATGCCAAATCATTTGGCAAGTCAAGCTCATAGGCAACCTTACCAACACGTCTCAAAGTCTGATAAGGGCCCACATAGCGGGGACTAAGCTTCCCTTTTCTTCCGAATCTCATTACGCCCTTCATGGGTGAGACTTTCAAGTAGACCCAATCATCAACATCAAATTCTAATAAGCCGAACTTTCTCCATAGCCTCATGCACTAATTATGGGCCTATCAAAGTAACTTCCCCAACTTCAAACCAACCTATAGGAGATCTACACCTCCTACCATAGAGAGCCTCAAATTGAGCCATACCAATACTAGAATGGTAGCTGTTATTATAAGTAAACTCAATCAAAGGCAAATGATCATCCCAATTACCTTAGTAGTCAATTACACATGCTCTCAACATATCTTCCAAAGTTTTGATAGTACACTCCGCTTGCCCATCGGATTGGGGATGAAAGGCCGTGCTAAGCTTAACACGAGTACCAAGGCCCTTCTGGAAGGATTTCCAAAACTGAGAAGTAAATTGTGTACCACGATCGGAGATAATGGATAAAGGCACTCCATGCAACCTAACCATCTCCTTCAAGTACAATTTAGCATAATCCTCCACCGAATAAGTAACCTTGACGGGAATGAAATGAGTTGATTTCGTCATATGATCTACAATTACCCAAATCAAATCATATTGTCACCGAATGCACGGCAAGCCAACAATAAAGTCCATGTTCACATCTTCCCACTTCCAAGTAGGGATATCAATATCTTGGAACAAACCTCCCAGCCTTTGGTGCTCAACTTTCACTTGTTGACAATTAGGACATTTAGCCACAAATTCCGCAATATCCTTCTTCATCCCATTCCACCAATAGATCTCCCGCAAATCACGGTACATCTTGGTAGCTCTCGGGTGAATGGAATAACGAGAATTATGGGCCTCAATCAAAATTTTTCCTCTTAAGTCATTTACATTGGGAACACACAAACGACCGTGTTATCTGAACACTCCATCTCCCCCTTGGGAGAAAGCCTCAACGGACTTCTTAAGCACCGCTTCTTTCAATTCGACTAGGTTCGGGTCAAGATCTTGCTTAGCTTTCACATCATGTACATAGGACGATTCTGAACCATTGTGAACCATAACACCACCTTTGGTGGAATAAACCAATCGAACACCTAAATGGGCCAATCAATGAACATCTCGAACTAGTTTCTTCTTACCCTCCCCTATATGGACAACACTGCCCATTGACATCCGACTGAGAGCATCTGCCACCACATTAGCCTTGCCGGGGTGATAGAGGACATTCATGTCATAGTCCTTTAATAGAGCAAGCCACCTTCGTTGGTGAAGATTTAGATCCTTTTGCTTGAATACATATTGCAAACTCTTATGGTCGGTAAAGACGTCTACATGGACACCATACAAGTAATGCCTCCATATCTTTAAAGCAAATACAACCGCCACTAACTCCAAATCATGAGTAAGGTAATTCTTTTCATGCACCTTTAGTTGCCTTGAAGCATAAGCAATGAATTTCCCATTTTGCATAAGTACACACCTAAACCAATTCTTGAAGACTCACAATAGACCAAAAACCCATCGGACCCTTTCGGTAGGGTCAACACCGGAGCCGAGGTAAGTCTATCTTTCAACTCTTGAAAACTCGCATAATACCTTTCGGACCAAGTAAACTTAGACTTCTTTTGAGTTAGAGCCGTCAATGGTGAAGCAATTGAAGAAAACCCTTCAACAAACCTTCGATAGTAACCGGCTATACCCAAGAAACTATAAATATCCGAAGGTGATAGAGGTCTAGACCAATTCTTAGCTGCATTCGTCTTCTTAGGATCTACCTCGACACCTTTACCAGAAACAATGTGACCAAGGAAAGCTATGGACTTTAACCAAAACTCACATTTCTCGAACTTAGCAAAGACTTGTTGGTCCTTGAGAACTTGCAACACAATCCTCAAATGATCAGCATGCTCACTATCACTCCTTGAGTAAATCAAGATATCATTGATAAACACAATGACGAACATATCCAGGTATTGTCTAAACACCCGATTCATCAAATCCATAAATGCAGCCGGAGCATTAGTCAACCCGAAAGACATCACTAGAAACTCATAGTGCCCATATCTGGTCTGGAAAGCCGTTTTCGGAATGTCATCTGCCCTAACCTTCAATTGGTGATAGCCCAAACGAAGATCAATCTTAGAGAAATAACTAGCCCCTTGGAGTTGGTCAAACAAATCATCAATTCTAGGGAGGGGATACTTATTCTTGATAGTAACCTTATTCAATTGGCGGTAGTCAATACACATACAGAGTGAACCATCTTTCTTTCTAACAAACAAGACCAGAGCACCCCATGGAGAAATACTTGGTCGGATGAAACCCTTATCCAGCAAATCTTTCAATTGCTCTTTTAGTTCCTTAAGTTCTGCCGGAGCAATTCTATAAGGAGGAATAGAGATAGGTTGCGTACTGGGGAGAATGTCAATATCGAAGTCTATTTCCCTCTCGGGAGGAACACCGGGAAAATCATCGGGAAACATTTCTGGAAATTCGTTAACAACGGGGACCGACTCAAGAGTAGGGGTCTCAGAATCTATATCCCTCACCTTAACAAGATGGTAAATGCAGCCCTTTGAGATCATCTTTCTTGCTTTTACATAAGAAACAAATTGACCTCGAAACATAGAATTTCCTCCTTTCCACTCTAGGATAGGCTCATTTGGAAACTGAAACTTGACCATTCGGGTCCTACAATCAATAGAGGCATAATAAGAATGCAACCAATCCATCCCAAGAATAACATCGAAGTCTAGCATATCAAGCTCTACAAGATCCACATGAGTGACTCTATGGAATAAAGAGACGGAAAAATTTCTATAGACTTTCTTAGCGACAATAGATTCACCGATAGGAGTGGAGACAGGGAATGGATCTAGCAACACATCCGGAACAACATAAAACTTCATAGCCACATAAGGCGTCACAAAAGACAAAGTAGCACCGGGATCAAGTAAAGCATAAACATCAAAGTGGAAGATTTTTAACATACCGTTAACCACATCGGGAGAACCCTCTAGCTTATGACGGGCCTGAAGTGCATAAAACCGGTTTTGCTTTTGATTTCCACTAGAACTTGCCAGATTTTGGGGTTGAGCACTTCGATGATTTTCTTCTCCCTTCTTAGTAGCCAAGGGACAATCCCTTACTTTATGACCCATCTTACCACATCCAAAACATGCATTCGAACCGGCTAGACAAGTACCCTCATGTTTCCTCCCACACTTGGAACAAGTAGGCAATGAGGAGCCACTACCATTTCCTCCTTGACGCTTAGGGTTAGACACCCTTCCTTTGTTGAACTTAGGAGGAGCCTTGGAAGAACCTTGATTAGAGAACCTTTGCCCAAGCTTAAAATGACCATGTCCATTGGACCTTGAATGAGAGAAACCACCATCACCGGTCTTAGCCCTCTTGGAGTCCCTAGACCTTTCCTTGAGCTTCTCCTCCTCTATTTGTTGTGCATGAATCATGAGGCGAGAAATATCCATATCATTAATAAGCATGGCGGTACAACACACCTTGACCACCATTTTGGACACTCCTGAAACAAATTTGCTCATTCTTGCCCTAGGATCGGCAACCATAGAAGGAGCATATCGAGCCAATTGTGTCAACTTCAAAGCTTACTCTTTCACACCCATACTCCCTTGACGAAGGTTGATGAACGCAAGTACCTTAGCCTCCCTCATCTCAAGGGGAAAGAATCTATTGAGGAAAGCACCCTTGAATCTCTCCCACTCTAGAGGACCCTCATCAACCGCCATCTCACTCTTCCATTGGTTGTACCAAATTTGAGCGACACCTTTGAGTTGGTAGGCGGCCAATTCCACCTTTTCCATCGGTGACACTCCCATGATCATCAACACTTTATAAACCTCATCAATAAACTCTTGAGGATCTTCCTCCACTTTAGAACCGTGAAATTCGGAGGGTTCATCCTAGGGAAGTCCCTCACTCTTGACGCCACCTACCCACATTTGGATTCACGGGAGCTATAACCTCCCTATTGGCTTGAGCCATCACGGCTTGGGCCAACACATGAAAAGCAGCCCTGAACTCCGTATTGGTTACTTGCTCGGTCAAAGGATCGGGTGAAACTTGAGGAGCTTGAGGAGGAGTTTCTTGCTCTTCACAATCTCTCACATTCCTTTGAGCAAAGCTCTTAGAGACGCCATATCCTGAAACGCGTAGGATATGGATTAGGAGAGAGACATATAGAGTAACACTCTATTGTACGACTTAAGGATAATGAAGAAGTTGAGTTTCCTAATCATCTTGTAGCCTCTCATTCATAAATGTGGCGTGCTTCACACTCATGAACAAGACTCTACTCGACGTGGCTTATGAGACATCCTAGAATCTTTCTAAAACCTTGTGCTCTGAATACCAAGTGTTGTCACGACCCAGGGTAGCCCCTAGATGTAACATGGCATACAAGACTCCGAGACGCCTCATACAAGCCCTTAGCATATATAACATACAAGATAATAGAGAAATAAGAGTTCAAAAGAGCATTCTATATCAAAACATTACTCAAAACAGCGGAATTGTACAACTTATGTCTCAAGCCATCTAACATAATAGAATAGAAATGAAGGTTTGGGACGCAGCCCAATACAATATCATAAATAATGGAAAGCATGAAAATGTAACAAGGTTAGGCCCTCGGACATAGGAGGTCTCACCAAGTCTTTACGATCACTAGAACTGACTAGCCACGAGTGGGATGAGAGGAGCCGCCAAGCCATACATCAATAGAATCAATGTAGGAAAGAGAATGCGTTAGTACAATCAAGTACCAAGTATGATAGCAATGCACATAGGGCATATAAAACATGCTAGAATGACATATAATCATGGCATGTAATGGCCAAGCTAAAACATGATAGAACATAAGAAACATGAAGCATAAACCATGGCCAAGACAAGCTATTCATCTTTCCCTTACCTTACATAATCTTAAGAACACTTAAGTTCATTAATTGTGGGGAAATAGTCTTAACCGACATATGAGACCATGTGAGCTATCAACATGGAATCCGGTGTCTGCCCCACACCGAAAAGGGGTGTCCTACTTGCCAAGGTAAGACCATGAACTTCTTAGCTTATGTGGATCCACTAGCTAGTGTCTATCACAGACCATTACCCTATGGTGGCACATAGGTTATGGCACATGGGTAATCGCCACTTGTCCACTCGGTACTAAGAATACTTCCCAAAGATTAATCATAGTTCATTATTAGTAGACATGGGTAATCGCCTCTTGTCTATCCTTAGTCATAAGCTCATTATTGGTAGACTTGGGTAATCGCCGCTTTGTCTACATTAGGGTACATGGGTAATCGCCTCTTGTCCCTTCATTCATGATTTCATTGATAGTAGACATGGGTAATCGCCTCTTGTCTACATTAGGGAACAAGGTTAATCGCCTCTTGTCCCTTAATAGAATAGCTCCTAAATCGAGGATTCAAGCTTAGTTGAGCAAACCTTTCAACAAGTTATGAATCATTACGTGTGAGAAAACCTTTCACATTCATAGGTTGAGCATTACATGAGAAACCCTCTGACAACTCAACATTTCCATTAACCTATTATAAACTTCATAAAACATACATATGTTCATAAGCTTCATATTTACATAGCTCATCATGCTCTTAACTCATAAATCATGGGTTTATAAGCTTCACCTCAAAACATGCAATTCAATGCAAGCTAATACTTAGAAAGCCATAAATCAAGGCAATTTAGTTATAATTGAGGGAACCCACATAATGGAGGAAAATCATAGATTTTGATTGAACATGCATCTTCTCATAAAAAATATCCTCTTTTCATCATTCATAGTCTCACATGAAATTCATAGCTTGATAATCATAATCCTTAACTCAATTCATAAAGAGTTCATGCAATTCATCTTTTTCTCAATTCAACCTACAACATAAGCTTAATCATAAATTGGGGGAACTTAGCATGGACTCATGGGGTTCGTCAAGTTGCATGTAAATCATGCTAAATCGTGCACTAGCTTACTTTACCACGCTAGATCGTGCACTATCAACCATAACATCAACAATGGGAAGCATAATGAAGAACCCATAAGAATTTGTCAAAACCCTAGCTCTCTTGCGCAAGACTAAACCTTGAAAACCTTAAGGAAAAAGGACCCATTGGAGGAAAGACTCCAAATGGTGAATACTATCATAACTTAATGCCAATGCCTTGAAATAAAAGGAGGATTGATGGCCTTGATGAGAAACACTAGCTCTCTTCTTTTTCTTCTAGTTCTTCAAGAGGGAGAAATATTTTTGGGTGATGAGAGTTGGTATGAAGGGATTAGGGCTTAGAAAGTATAAATAGGGCCAGGGTTAAGGGGCAAAATCGTCTAGGATAGGGAATAAACATTTAGGGAAAAGTCCAAAAAGCCCTTAAATAATACTATTAGGGCCAATCAACGGACAAGATCTACTGTACGTACATCCATTGACGGACCGTCGTGCTCTTCCGTCAATCGATTCAGAAAGTTCATTTTGGACTGAAAATTTGGCTAAGTCTGGAAGGCATCTACGGAACCCATCTAAGGCCCGTCAACCAAACTATGAACCGTCCTTCTATTCCGTAGGTCAAGGTTTAGAAACTCAAAATTCATTAAGTTAATAGGGCCATCGACGGTTCCCATCTACGGCCCGTCACTTCACCTACGGTCCGTAGATGGCCTCTGTTGTCACTGGCATCAGAAAAATTTTAAAACTGCATTTTTTTCTGTCTTTTCAAAAGTTGGGGTGTTTCAATGACTCAAGACTTTCAAAACTCAAATGAATTCACTCATGGACGCTCATGTTCCCTCAAAACCTTTCTCTTACTCATGGCATAAAAAAATACTTTTTATTCAATTAAAATAGTACATTATAGGAAGCAATGTAGTAGCTCAACTAGGGTTCATGTGAAACTAGGCATGAATAGCGATTCGAGAATAAGACTCATATGGATAAACACAATCCCAATAAATAAACATGGAACTCAATGATGGAAATCATAACTCATTCGAAAACTCAATAGCAATAAGGTTAGAACTCAACTTGACTCTTTAATGATGAAATTTAGATGTAGGGTGCGTGGATGAACTCAATCCAAGAATTAGGATTCTTATTAATGATTCATAATTGTATAAAGGAATTTGAGTTGGAAAGAATGAAATTATTGGAGAAAGACTTATCTTGAAGAAGAATCTTGGAAAAGATTGAAAGAATCTTGAATGAAAGTTTTTTGCTTTGATTTTTCCTTAGGATTTTGCCTTAGAGTTTGAGAGAGAAGAGAATAGGTTACTAAAATGATCATAACTTTTCACTCAGAACTCGAATTGACGCAACATTGGTGGCGTTGAAAAGACTATTCAAATACCTTTAATTTGATAGGTTTTGGGCCACGTAGACTGATATCGTTCAAACTACACCTCCCTAAGAAGTATAAGTGGTCGCTGTCAAATAAAGAACCTAACAGAGGTTACGATCCCACGAGGAATATGGTTTAGACTTAGCTTGAATTAAGATCAAGTGTACATTTAGCCAGATTATTTCTAAAGTAAAAAAAGGGGAAGAATTATAATTAAACTAATTTTTAAACTATTGAAACAAACTAAAAACTAGCAGAAATTATGCAAAATTGTGATATCAATATGAAGACAAAACTAAGGTTTATGTGTTCCCATAAGTTCTTGACTCAGTAACCCTAAAAATGGTATTTCTTTTCAATGATTAGCATGCATGATCGGTAAGTTATGTATCTCTAAATGATTGGTCCTCTAAATAGGGAATTTCACTCCGCAACTTGGTCCATCTACGTGTGTCGATTTACTAACCCTTACCTTTGACCCAGATTAACCCACAGCTATTTCTTGGTTGGATTATTAGATTGCGGAATATCAACGTCTAAATCTCTGTTGTATAATCTCTTAGATGTTCTTTACTACCTATACCGGGTTCGCAAGAATTAGGAGATGTTCTAATGTTTGCAACCATTAGAAAAAGTTCTAAGCAAAGAGATTTACAAAAGAATGCATAGACATATTCAAGAATTACACAATATTAGGTTTACTTTTTTGAATTACTTATGGTTCCCACAACCCTAGCTGTGGATTTAGCTACTCATGCTTGTTTGTTCACAATTCACATTCGGGTTTGAAGAAATCATGAACTTACAGTGAATAGAGATGAATTCCACAATCTTGAATTGAAATTCAAAAGTAATTTGCATAAACAAGCTTTAAGAATTAATCTTCTCCAATGATGAAAAACAATTCCCAAAGTAATAACTTAATATTCAAACAATAGTCAACAACCCTAAAACGAAGTTTGCATAGGGTATATATAGAAAATAAATCCTAATTAAACTAGGAAAAGGAAATCTGGGGAAATTCCGCTTGGGTAGTGTCGTCTACGATTGTCAACCTACGGCTCGTAGGTTTAAACCGTCAATCAGCAGTTAGAAAAAATCCTGAGGGCTTCTTTCTATGGTTCTGATCTATGATTCGTCAATTCATGTACAAACCGTCCTGTGCTTCCGTCATTCAAGCTCTGCAGGTGACCCTCTCTGAAGTTTTCTACGTTTTGGGAATCTACGGTTCGTAGCAGGATCTATGGCCCGTCAGCTCGGTCCGTCATTCTATACTTGGCCAATTTCTTCAGGCTCCTGAACCTACCACCCAAACTGACGACCCGTCAATTTATTGACGGTCCGTCGATTGTCTCCTCAATCATCAAAAATCCACTGCTGCTGCTTATTCTTCCCAACTGCTTCCAAGGCCTATTTCCTGCAATTATAACATGTTGAAAATGGAGAAAATAGGACATTTCCTGATTTTATACTGTTTCAGGAAAAAATAACCCTCCACAAATGCGGCTCACTTAATCCCCGAACACGGAGGAAAAGGGGGCTACCCTCCGTGAATGCACCTACACTCTGCGAACGCGGAGACCATGAAAGAATCCCTCCGCAAACGCGCCCTACACTCCGTGAACAGGGAGAGCAGGAAAAAATCCCTCCATGAACGTGTCCTCGGCTCTGCGAATGCGGAAACTAACACATAGAGCTTCCGTCAATATACCAGGTCCCTCCGCAAATGCGGAGGCCAAAATCTCATGCATTAGGTAATAGCAAAATCAGCAATCTAACAAGTCTCTGAATGGACCCTCGGGATTCGTTCAGAACCCCGTGCACACAAACCATACATGCTATCCTAATAAGTTCGACGTTCCAAATTCAATAGTACAATTAGAATTTGGATTCGAGGTCTCCTTGACCCGAAACCCGATAAAGCACAACAAAACTAACTTAAGCCTCCAAAACTCAAATAAAGCTCGGGACCTGCAAAAAATCAACAAAGGCCACCCCTAGGCCTATAATCATCCCTCGAATCCAATGGAGTCGTCGAAAATCCAATCCGAGCATTAGATCTCCGAATGTTGACCAAAGTCAACTCTAGGATCAAAATTTCATAATTTTCCAACTCAAGGCCTCAAATCCATGATACAGCCCCAAATCTGATTCCGTCAACTCTCCTAGACCAAATTCTACATTCCGGAGCTGATGGAATCGATGAAATCCCCATCTGAGACACCAAACTCAGAATGACCTCAAAAACCACATTTTGACAACTTAAGACTTTAAAATTCAAAATATTCCAAAAACCATAACTTAACGATAATTTCACAAAACTAACTTCGGATATCTGCAAAACATGATTTGGGTCAACTCATGGAGGGGTAAAATTGTCATTTTATAAAAATTACAAAAAATGACCTTCAGGATTGTTACAGAATCAATTTACAGTTGTGAAATATTGTATATATGGTAGTCTAACAGATTTTTAGGGATTTGTTTATTTAGTTACCATAGTTAGTTAGTACTCTTTATGTATTTATAGTACTGTAATCATTGAGCAATATACAAGTTATTCTCTCCAAACCTTATCAATAACATGGTATCAGAGTCTTGTAGGATTAGAAAGTGTAGTATGTTGAACTTCACGGCTGTTTGTCGCCGGAATTAGCAACACATGGAGGCGCGTGTCTGGACGAATCTTGGTCATGATTCCTGATTTTGAGTCACCTTGAAATTTTCGGCCGACTTATGGTGGTCTTCTGGATAGTGGATCAATTTTTGAAGATTAAGCTTCAACAACCAGGTTCTGTGATTTCTTTTGGTCATATTTGAGTTTAAATTTCTTTGTGTGCTGCTTTGATCTGTTTTGAGCTGCAACATTGTTTGAATTCTTTTACTGCTATTCGAATTTTACTCTCCACTATTCGTTTGGTTTCACATCTGGATCATTTGGGTATTTCATACGTTATTTTCTGGACCATCTCCTGAATAATTGGACTAGTTTCTAGACCATCTCCAGAACAACTGGGTGTTTCAGTCTATTTGTTTTGTATCTTGAATTTTTTTGGGGAATCTCTTTGAATGGTTTATGTCTAGCTGAGAGTTGGCTGGTTCACTATTAAGACCTTTATATGTGAGTGAAGTTTTTTTGAGTTTAGTCAAGTAATCTGACTTGTTGGGATAACATTTTGGTGCAAAGCTTTGGCAATTTCTCTATTATTCTAATAGCAGAATTTTGGAACTTTCTCTATTATTCTTATTTGATATATTGAGTTTTGAGAAATGACTTGTTGTAGTTCATTATATCATAAAAACGCTTTGTTTTTGGCGGAAGAATTTGCTAAAATCTCTCAATATCAAAAATCAGTGAAGGAACCCACTTCAGTTAATGTTTTTACGAAGTCATGTCTTATCATATCTTCAAATAAATGGGTGATTGATTCAGGTGCAACAAATCATATGACAGGTAATCCTAATGTATTTTCTAACTTTAAATCACACAAAGCACCCTCTCCGGTTACTGTAGATGATGGATCTATTTGGAACAGTGTTGGATATGGGATTGTTAAACCAACCTCATATATTACCCTATCATCTGTATTAAGTCTACCAAAGTTGGTCTTTAATTTGATTTCTGTTAGCAAAATTAACAGATACCTTAATTGTTATATATCTTTCTTTCCCGATTATTGTTTGTTTCGTGATCTTACAACAAATCAAGTTATTGGTAAAGGACATGTATCTGATGATCTCTATATCCTTGATCAATGGGAGTCTCAGTCTGTTGCCTGCTCAAGTGTCGTGTCTCCGTTTGAAGTACATTGTCGATTGGGACATCCCTCTCTACCTCTGTTAAAGAAGCTTTGTCCTCAATTTCAGAATATTTCTTCACTGGAATGAGAGTCATGTCGATTTGCAAAACATCATCAAAA
Organism: Solanum appendiculatum; assembly: GCA_018342035.1. NCBI lineage: Eukaryota > Viridiplantae > Streptophyta > Magnoliopsida > Solanales > Solanaceae > Solanum > Solanum appendiculatum. Next base: position 132,857 of record JAGDQO010000086.1, read on the forward strand.
CTCAGTAGGTCCAAGGGTTAATAAGCGGGCTGAGTTGTCTTTTGAGTTAGTTCATTCTAACATTTGGGGACCACGTCCAGTCACTTCATAAACTGGACATAGGTATTTTGTTACTTTTGAGGATGATTTCTTTCGGATGACTTGGATTTATTTAATGAAGAGTCACTTAGAAGTGTTTACTCACTTTTGTACCTTCTCTGCTGAAATTAAAACCCAATTCAATGCTTCAGTTCATACTCTAAGAAGTGACAATGCTAAATATTATATGTCAGAGTTGTTTCAATCATATTTGAGACAACATGGTATTCTTAACCAATCTTCATGAGTTGATACGCTCTCTCAAAATGGAGTTGCTGAGTGGAAGAATGGACATCTAATTGAGACAGCTCGGGCACTTTTATTCTAGATTAAGGTTCCTAAGCAATTTTGGGCAGATGAAGTCTCTACAGCCTGCTTTCTAATTAATCGAATGTCATCTATTGTGCTTGCTGGTAATACACCTTATAGTGTTCTTTTTCCTAATAAGTAATTATTTCCAGTGGAACCTAAGGTGTTTGGAAGAACATGTTATGTTTGAGATGTTCGACCATTTGTTACCAAGTTAGATCCTAAGGCATTGAAATGTGTTTTTCTATGCTATTATCTCCTTCAGAAAGGGTATCGGTGTTATTCTACTGAACTTTGTAAATATCTTGTGTCAAATGATGTGGTATGTTCAGAGACTACACCATTCTTCTATGCACCTCCCAATTTTATAAGTCAAGGGGAGGACGATGATTGGTTAGTCTATCAAGTCACTCATGTTTTGACAAAACAATCTGATGTTTTTCCTCCATCTCTCAGTTCTTCTGTTGATCATCACCCAACTATTGTACCTTCATTACCTGATCCATCTGAGGTAGCAAGACCGCTAATTGTTCAAGTCTACTCAAGGAGGCAAGAGACTGATGATACTTGTCATTCACCCGTTCGACTACCTGATCCTTGAAAAAATCTTGACCTTCCTATTGCTCTTCTCATGGGTACACGCGCTTGCAAATCCATATATTCTATTGCTAATTTTGTTTCCTATGACCACTTATCCTCCATGTCTAGATCATTGATTGCTTCTCTAGACTCCATCTCTGTAGCCAAAACAGTGAAGGAGGTTTTTGACCATCCAGGAGTGTCTAATGCAATGATTGATGAAATACATGCCTTAGAGGAAAATCACACGTGGGATTTGGTGGATTTACCAAAGGGAAAGAAACCAGTGGGATGTAAGTGGGTCTTCACAGTTAAAGTTAATCCAGATGGTTCTGTAGCAAGAATTAAGGCCAGACTTGTGGCTAAAGGGTATGTTCAGATATATGGGATAGATTATTCAGACACCTTCTCTCTAGTTGCAAAACTCACTTCTGTTTGCTTGTTCATTTCTCTAGCTGCTTCTAAGAATTGGCCTTTGCATCATTTAGATATCAAGAATGCATTCCTTCATGGTGATCTTCGGGATGAAGTGTATATGGAGTGACCACCCGGTTTTGTTGCTCAGGGGGAGTATGCAAAAGTTTGTCATTTGAAGAAGTCTTTGTATGGCTTGAAGAAAAGTCCACGGGCTTGGTTTGTCAAGTTCAGTGAGGTAGTTCAATATTTTGGGTTGAAAATGAGCTAATGTGATCACTCAGACTTCTACCGGCTATCAACATTTTGCTTTATTCTCCTTGTTGTATATGTTGATGACATTGTCATTATAGGAAGTAATTATGTAGTGATTTCTTCCCTTAAGACTTTCCTACATACCAGATTTCAAATGAAGGATTTGGGCCCTTTAAGATACTTTTTGGGAGTAGAAGTAAATAGAAGGAAGAAGGGAATTCTTTTGTCTCTGAGAAAGTATATTCCTGACCTGCTTGCAGACACTGGAAATTTGGGAGCCAAACTTTGTTGTACACCAATGGTTCCTAATGTGCATCTTATGGCAGATGATGGTGATCCTTTTGTTGATCCAAAAAAATATGGAAGGTTAGTTGGGAAGTTAAACTACCTTACTGTGACTCGTCCAGATATTACTTTTGCGGTAAGTGTTGTCAGCCAGGTCATGTCCACACCTACGATTAAACATTCAAAAGCTTTGGAATAGATTTTTCGTTACTTGAAAGGAGCCCCTAGACTTGGCATATTATATAGCAATCAAGTTCATACTCGTGTTGAGTGTTTTACAGATGCTGACTATGTTGGATCTAAAATTGATAGGAGATCGACTAAAGGCTATTGTGTGTTTGTTGGAGGGAACTTAATTTTATGGAGAAGTAAGAAGCAAAGTGTTGTATCTCGATCTACTACAGAATTTGAGTACTGAGCTATGTCACATTCTACGTGTGAGATTATGTTGATGCAACATCTTTTAACGGAAATTGGCATAAAGCATCATACCCTTGCTATACATCAGCTACGCTCTGGTGTGATAATCAAGCTGCTCTTTATATTGCCTCAAATCCGTTGTATCATAAAAAAACTAAACCTATTGAGGTCGACTGTCATTTTATTCATGAGAATATTCAGTGAAAATTGATTTCCACTAGCTACGTGAAGACTGGAGAGCAACTAGCTGATTTGTTCACAAAAGCGCTAAAAGGAACTCGAGTTGATTACTTTTGTAACAAGCTGGGCATGATAAATATCTATGCTTCAGCTTGAGGGGGAGTGTTATAGAATCAATTTATAGTTGTGAAATATTGTATATATGGTAGTCTAGCTGATTTGTAGGGATTTGATTATTTAGTTACCATAGTTAGTTAGTACTCTTTATGTATTTATATCAGTGTAATCATTGAGCAATAAACAAGTTATTCTCTCAAAACCTTAATCAATAAGAAGGGTCAGTACATTATCCATCACTAAAAATCATGTTCGTCCTCGAACATAAAGTAAAAGAAAGTACCTGAAGCCTCAAAAAGCTGAGGATATAAGGCATGCATCTCGGACTCAAACTCCCAAGTAGCCTCTCCAGCTGAACGGTGACCCCACTGCACCTTCACTGAAGCAATCTCCTTGGTCCTAAGCTTATTGACCTTCCTATCTAGAATGGTTGTAGGCTCCTCCTCATAAGTCAAATCAGGACCCAACTCCACCGAATCGAGTGTAATTACATGAGACTCATCCGGAATGTACATCTGAAGCAAAGAAACATGAAACACAGGATGCATAACTTACAAGCAAGATTTTTCGACTGATAATAGAAGATGTTGAACCATGATCTTCTTCAAATATTTATTGGGAAAATCTGATAGGTTATGACTCTCCATCTATTTTATTATGACTGAATTTCACTTTTTTTCCCTTTAAATAGTGTTTTAATCTTTGAAGCTATAACTATGATTCAAGTATATATTAGTGATGATATTTTATGTATGCTTAGAGGACTTAGAACTTCTATTAAATTTGATGAAATACTTCTTCATTTTCTAATATATATTTTCCTTGCAAGAAAAACGAATAATGACCTTATTAAGTTCATATCTATATTTATTGTGGCACTTGTTTCCATGGATATATGTTTATTTCATCTCCTTTTTCACTAATATATTTATTCAAATATATTAGGTGACTTGTTTTATTTTATGACACTTCTAGTTATAAGTACATCTTTACAAACATGATTATCCATATTTAAATGAAGAAACAATACAGTTTAATCATATCATATGATATAAAACTTATCTATATTTTTTAAAATCTTAAGGACACAATAAATTTGAAAAGCATTTAACAACAAAATTCATTAGAGGGACAAACAAATTCATTATAGGAGTTTTTTGCCAGAATTTCAACCGGTTTGGCGAATGTTTGACTTCAAAATACATTCTTGGTAAACGTGTTCAAATGATAATTTTGTCAACACAGTTACCATAGAATGCCGAGTTTGGTCTAGAACGACTTTTGGATTGGATCCCAAGTTGATCAGGACAATTTTGTGGCCTTTTGCGATTTGTTGGTTTTTGGTTATTTTTTTGCAAGTGTTGACTTGTATCAACATTTTATTGAGATTGCCTCTGTTGGTTGTTTCTCAATTCTGTGAATTCTGGAATGTCGTTTCAGGTATGGTAGCGTAGTTCGTTTGTGTTCATGGGTTTCCAAATGAATCCCGAGCCTCAGTTAGGGCATTTTCTAAACTCAAAGTTGAGTTGATGCTGGTGACACCAGCTTTGTTCAGCATGCTGGCATGCTTAGAGTTGTGTTTGCAAAGGGCATTGAAAATGGTCTTCACAATCACGAGCTTGGCACTGCGATCGCGAAGGCCAACCTTCTAGGTCAACACGATTGTGACTATTTATCACCATGATAGCGATAATTAGTCAGTGGACCCAGTCATATTTAATGAATCACAATCCCAAACCTATAGGTCATGCGATCACAATGATTAATTGTGTTCAGTTATATTAGTGATCATGGACTCAACATGCATTTTCCCTCAAGGACCAATTTCTAAAGGCAATTTTGGAGCTCATTCTTGAAAGAAGTAAGTGGGGAATTGGTGGGATTTGGTGGAGAATCGTTGGGATCATTAGAGGAGTCGTTAATCTTCTTTTCATCTTGTTCATTTCCTTTGATTCCCTCTTTTAATTCCATTTTTTGATATTTCTTGAGCTTAATTGAGGTGGGATTGATTTAAGCCCAATTGTACTTGAATTGTGCCCATTTATGGGGCACAAGTTCCTCAAGCTTTTTGGGACCTTGTGATAGGATCAGTTTTTGAATTTCGTGCATGGGTCCCAAGGTCATATTTTGACCCAAACTTTAGGTCCAAATTATCTTATTGTAAATTGGGTATCATTTCACTTGTTTTGACATTTTCTTTGTTATTTTGATAGTGTGGCACCGTTCTAAGGCTCTTTAGAAAGGAAAAGCTCTGGCGTAGAGGTTCGAGTGCGGTTTCAGCCTTGAGGTAGGTTATGGTTTCTTCTTTTAGAATGGACTTAGTTAGATTATATGTATATATGAGTAGTACTGATCATTAAGGGGTCTTAGACTGAGAGTTTAGGGTATAATTTCCTTAGTCATTCTTTTGGCCATTTTCAGGTTATTACCTTAGCATTTAATGGATAAGCATTAGTTTAGGTTGATCCTTAGCCTTGATTTACGTTATAGAATCCTTAGACTGCTTCTATGTGGTTTAATATTAGATTTATTTGTGTTGAGTTTGATTTGTATGAATGTGTGCCTTTTTGACTATTTTGAGTTTTATCGCCTTATTATTGTGTTTGTTGGCCTAAGGCCTTAGACTTGGACTGACTGAAGTTCCTGATTAGTACTATTGTACTGTGACGGGTGTCTACCCGATTATGTGTGTGGTGTGATTGGTTTAAAAATAATTTGACTGTGTTTTGTATGAAATCATGTGCATGACATCTACACTTGGTATGGTTGTTTTTTGGGACGAGGGAAGAATGTATTTGAGACACGCAAATGTTTTCGAAATGACTTTCCACTTGTTTGATCTCCTGTGGAGTGGGTTATTGTTTTACATGAGGGAATTGAGTTTTTAAAAGAAAATCATGTTGAGGTTTATGTGTCTTAAAGAGATATTCACTCTAAATCTATTGGTTTCCTATCGAGGCTTGGGGATTTTTGAGGAAAAATATTGTTTATTAGAAATTGGGTAAAAGAAGAAGAGGTTTTCTTTAGATATGAAAACTCCTCTGCTTTTTGTTGAAGAAGGTACTATTACACTTAATAATGTGAACCCGTGGAATATGTTCAGGTTACACTTCATTCATAATGCATATGTTGATAAGCTCCAGCGGCCCACAAATTGAATTTTGTTTTTTTATGATTATTGCATCTGTATTTGAGCTGAGGCAGGTTCCATAGTTGTACCAGGGAGTCCACGGGATGGCTTGCAAGACAATTCCTAAACTTTTTACCTTTTTCATACATTGTCAACATGTGCATTGCATCCTTGTGTTGCTATTTGTCCGTGACTAGCTGACTTGTATGATCTAGATCTGTTGCTTTTGTATTCTTCACTATCGGTGGTGTTTGTTTGCTTCTAGTTACCTACCGAATCATCTTGTTAGTACTATTAAGCTTATTTTATATATATATTATCTTTCTAAGCTTGATCGGCCTATGATGCCTATAGAGTACCCTGTGTTTTGGTACTCATGATATAGTTCTGCATCTTTTTCTAATGTAGGTCCTAGTAGGAGCCACCCTCTCTTTGCATTGGATCTTCCGTGGCCGTCGCTGACTTAGATCGTGGTGAGCTTTTGGCATCCAGAGACTTGCTGCTTTTTCCACTTTTGTAATGTACATGTATTTTGTATTTTGATTTGAGTGTTTTGTTGTATATAGTGTTTTCTATACTCAGACGCTCATTTACCAGTGACATCAGGTATGGGGTTTGGTTCTTGTATATAGTTCTATCTTTCTCGATCACTTTCTGGCCCGTTTTGTATATTTTATATTGTATTTACATATCTATGCTATGGGCCATATTCTATTTCTCTATGTTTGCTTCCATGTATTTCATTCTAGTTATTTATTATCTTTTGCTTAAGATTTTGGCTTTCCTAGTAGTAGGGTTTATAGTAGACGCCATCATAGTCCGATTTTTTGTCGTGACAGCATGGTATTATAGCTCTAGGTTTACCAGCATAAGAGGAAGACCATAGTAGAGTCTCGTGGATCGGTACAATGACATATGTATCCTATCTTCAAGAGGTTATAGGGAATTATTAAGAATACTTTACTTTTCTTGCGCCTTAACGTCATAATTGACTTTTGGAAATTTTGAGTGTTGTTTGCTTCATTTTTTCTCAAATGGCTAGGACGAGATCATCCACAGGTGGCGAGAACCTTCTGCACTTGCAGATGGAGCCCCATTTAGGGATAAAGGCCGAGGCAGAGCTCGAGCTGCAGAACTGCCTTGAGACCAGGAGAATCCAACATCACCAAAGCCCATAATAGAGGTTGAGCAAGTTCATTATGAGCTAGATAGAGTGGGGCCAGCCCAGCCTCCACCAAGATTCTTACCATACTAGCTCTAAAGAACACTTAGGCTATGATCCTTAGTTTCATGGAGAGTATATCCTAGGAGGGGACCTTGCCTAGTACTTTTTCTTACCCCTTAGTTTAGAGATAAGGTAGAGACTTCAGCCCATGAAGGGGTACAGGGTGTATGGGTACTAGGGGCGTGATGAGTGGTAGATTCACACTCATTTGAGACTTATTCAGCTCAATAATTAGTGTCCTCAATGCCTAATTTTGTCCCGTTCTAATGGTATTTTGATGATTTGCAGCTATGTATGCTAATGGACAAGGCAAGGATGAATGTTTGAAAGAATGGCCAAAAATGCAAAAAGAAGTGCAAACTATACATTGATGATAGCCAAACAAGAAAGGTGGATCTCCTAGTTAGCATGACCTCTCCTAAAGGAACAGTGCAAAGCTCTTGGTTCTAGCAAGATAGGTCAGTGAACTCCAATTGAAAAGGTGACTCACCAAATCAGAAAGGCGACCTTGCTATTCATCGCTGAAAATGACAGTGCAAGGAGAAAGAAATTAAAGGCTCAAAGGGCGAACCAAGGTGGTATTCAGTATTTTACCGAATGTGAAAGGGAGACTCAAACAAGCCTGCCAACTGAGGTTCAAACACCTGAAGCCTAGAGCAAAAGAAGGTGAGCTCAAGCATGATCGACGATCCGCCGAGTGAACTAGACGAGCCTGACTAACGTCACCTAAAGTGTAGCGTGCTTCATTTTTGGGCTAAATTTTGGAAAACTATAAATATCCCAAAGGAGAGAAAAAGAAGGGAGCTTTTGATTACTCTTTTGAGGAGAGTTTTGAATATTTTTGGAGTGAGAGAGAAACACTTTACATTGTTAAGAACACTTTATAGCTTTTGGGGTTTTCTCAACGTTGTTCTTGAATTTGACAAACTGAAGTTGAATCCAAAGTGGGTTTGCTTGTAATTGTTTAATTTTATATTACCTATGGTTGCTTTCATGGAAGGTATATTTTCTTTGCTTTTTGTGATGGGTGGCTAAAATCCCAAGATCTAGGGGTGCAATTATGAAGTTGGGTGTTGATTTAATGTAGTGGGTATTGTGGTATGCTCTATTTTTCTGCTGTTCATACATGAATTTAGGCTAATTAGCATGGGGTTAACTTATGGATTAAGGTTGCCAACTTAATTCCTACTTCCGATCTCTAGTCGATGCTTGAAAGAGATTGATTGGAGTGGGTAATTACTTCAATACAAGCAATTTATGTTTGATGTCTGTAACTTTCTTGAAAATAGAAGTTATGGGTCGAATCTATTTGCCCTATTTCTGCATCGAAATAGAGAATAGAGTAAGGCATTGGGTTGTTTAGATTGGCAAACAGACGAGACCGAAAGGAGATTGTATGCATAGATGCTTTAAGATCGAAAGATGATTAGCGTCATTAAAGATGACCTAGCCTATTCATGAATGATCATCACTATAGAGCAGCAAAATTACCCCAATGTGATATCGATTTCCAATCCCTGCACCACTAGATTGTTTGTTAACTTTTGAATTCTCCTTAATTTTAGTTTAATTGTGACAATTGATAACTAAATCTTTTATTAAAATAGTGAAATCATACACCCACTTGCTTTAGCTATTACAAATGAATGAGTTTACAATCTAAATATCTTGCTAGGAATTCTCTATGACATACCATTCTCTATGGGATTCAAACCCGACTCTTAGTCAGGTACTTTTATTGACGATGAATGTTGTCCCTTTTAATTGGTTTTAAGGAGGACATTTGAGTGTTATCAAAAAATGTTGCCGTTGCTGGAGAATGGTGGTTGAGAATTCCATTTAAGAAATTAGTTTGTAAATTCGTTTAGTTGTAGTAGATTGTTGCTTTATGTTGTTGTTGGCTGATTTGTAGGTCTAATACAATGAGTGACCATGATAGTGATAACGATAGTCACTATGGTCAAAATGAAAACATGGGTGATTTGAATTATATGCATGTGAATATTGTTCAAACCACGGGACCTATCCGGATACCTCCCATAATCGGGAGGGTTGTGTTCCATGTAACCGGAACAATGCTATAACTGCTCCAACTAAGAGGAATCTTTGGGGGACAAGCTCATGTGGATCCCCAGATCCCCATGAACACCTCGGGAATTTTATGGAGGTGTGTGGGACATTTGTGTTCAACAACATCTCTCAAGAGTCCGTAAGGTTGAGATTATTCCCGTTCTCCTTCATGGGTGAGCTACAAGATGGTTGGCAGAATTACCAAATGACTCTATCACTTCATGGGAGGAGTTGACTGAAGCTTTCTTGGAGAGATTCTTTCTACCCTTGAAGATGGTTAAACTTCGAACCCATATAAAAAATTTCAAGCGCATTAGAGGTGAACCTCATCATGAAACTTGGTTGTGTTTCAAGAAACTATTCTTGCAATGTCAAACACATGGTGTTTTGGACTATTTCATGCTGCAATACTTCTATTGTAGCCTGTATTTAGTCAATAAAGATGTGCCTGATCATTTGGTCCAAGGAGGATTAATGAGACAACCATATGATGTGGTTGCGCCATTGCTAGATGATATGACAAAAGTTAACCGAGCATGGCATACTAGAGAAGACCAAGTGTCTACTCTAAAGCTGAGTTTGAGCAAAGAGCAAATCGAGAAGGACAATCAACGAGATGAAAACATGGCCAAAATGATGACCCAACTTGATTTGTTGTCTAAATATGTCATGGGAGGTGGACTTAAATCAGTGAACGCGGTTGGAACCAATAGTGGACAGTGCCCGTACGATGCCAAGTTTAAGTAATTATACAACGAAGAAGTTCAATATTTGGGAAACCAAATGGGGGGTTCTCACCCAACTTATCAACTACAAGGTGAGAACCAAGGTTGGAACAAGGATCGAGATAGTGGTTGGAAAGATTAGCGAGGTGAAAATTGGGGAGATAGGGAGGTTGAAAAAGATAGGTATGTGCCTCCCAATGATTGTCAAAGACCAAAAGATCCAGCTGGGCCAGAAGGAAACCGAACCAAGGAAACGCTTACAAAGATCTTCAACAAGGTTGAAGGGTCCGATAAAGTGCTCAAGGATTTGAAAAATGACTCCTCCATTTTATCTCAAACGGTAACCTCTCATGCGGTGTCTATCAAGCAGTTGGAGACATAATTGTGCCAAATCTCCACTCATCTCAATCCAAGGCAAAAGAGAATGTTGCCTAGTGACACCGTCCCAAATCTTAAAAATGAATGTTGAGGACTTGAGAACTATGTCGTGCCACGACGTTAAATAAGACGCTTCTGGAGAGGCAACCCAAGTCTTTACTTTTTTTTATTGCTTTCAATAATGTGTGGTGTGAGTGCAGGTTGAGAAGAAGTTGAAAGGTTGAAAAAGGACCAGTAGGCGATGCCAAATCCAAAACGGCAATACGCCGAAGGTGTGAGTGCAGGTTGAGAAGAAGTTGAAAGGTTGAAAAAGGACCAGTAGGCGATGCCAAATCCAAAACGGCAATACGTCGAAGGTGTTGTGCAGACTCATTCTTGTCTGCCTTCTGAGATTGAACATGTGGGAAAGTGTACTATCAATTTCAGTGATCAGAGCTCTAAAAGGCAATCTATTGAAGTACACTACGCGGACTTCATTGGGTACGCTGACTCAGCCTTCAGGTTTGGTATTCGTTCAGGCATGTTCGGTAAGCTTAAGCCAATTGGTGATTCATCGAACACGTTCGACGACGTTAGTCATGACCGCTGAACGAGCCTGATATAAAAAGACCAAGGGTCTTTTCAAATTCAAAAAGAAAACCCTTTGATGTCTTCAAGCCTTTTCCTCTCCTTTCTCTTGCATTACATTATTTGAGTGATTGTGAGTTGTTAGTGCATGATTTCAAAGTTGGAGGAGTGCTTTTGCTTGGTTTGAGTGTCAACCCAACCCCATTTCCCTGTCATTCTCAAGTTGTGCTTCTTATTAAGGTTGGTTTTAAATTTTTGTTGAGAATTTTGAGCTTTACACTGCAATATGGGTATGGGCTTGAAGCCATTTGTTGATTTTGATTGTTAGATTTCATTGGGTAGTATTGTAATGTGCGTATTGAATAATGCCCATGATCTTACTGCCTATATTGTGCCTATATATTGCTAATCTTGAATGTGTTGGTTAAATTGTGAAATTGAGCTGGTATATTTGATGGGTCTGAGTTTAATTTAATGTGGGTGAAGTCTGAGTAACCCGATTGCATGATTTTGCCCAATGATAAACAGAGTAACGACTTTCTGATGGGCAAATCATAAATTTGAGCAATACTTTGCATTATCTAGGGAAGTCTGAGTACACATGGGTAGATAAGCATATAGGTGGGTTGTAATGATATTGGGAAGCTGGTTTTTGTTGTGTATGTTGGGTTTAGCAATAAAACATTAGGCACTAGGCTGAACGCTTCATGTTCGGTAGACTTGTCTTAGCTCACCAAGGAGGTTAGGCAAATCACCGAGTAAGCCACAGTTCTTTGCATTATGCACTGTCAGTTTCAGTGGACTTGTCTTTGCCCGTTGAAACCAACTAGGTGAATCGCCAAGTTGGAATTGACTCCGCCCTTTATGCCTGATTCTTGAGATATTTGCTACTGTCTATTTTGGTGAGCTCACCGGAGCTCGCCAATCCTATTAGGCGATCTGCCTTCCCATTAGGTGAGCTTCAGGGTAATTTTTGAACTGTGAGTCTAGATGAGTTTGATTTCAACTAACCTTCACCGCTTCTTTGTTTGAATGTATGCTTTGCAGATTATGGCACGAACAAGAGGAAAATAGGTGGTGACAACAGACACAGAGTCGGACAGAGACTCTCCTTCTCCTCCTCCTTTAAAAAGGCATAAAGGCATAGTTATTAACGAGTCATCTGAGGCTCCTCAGCAACGACAACCCACCACTCCACATGCACCAGTAGAGGAGAATGTGCAACCCAAAAAAGGGAGTTGTACGAAAAAGAACTGATATTCAGTCCAAACTGGTACAGCCTTCCTCCACACACGCACCAACCTCGAGAGTTCTCCCAATCATACCTCTAAGAGCATTAAACAGGCTCAAAGTTGCTGGAGAACGTACTATTCTCGAGGAGAGAAGGCTCTCCACAGACGGAGTAATAAGTTAGCACCCAGCTATTAGGGATACCATTCAATTCCATAAATTTGAGGGGTTCAGAAAGCCAAGACACTCCTATGTTCCTGCTTGGATGTGAGAATTTTACATAGCATATGCTCAGGCCCTACCAAAGAAGTAGAAGGGTACCGTTTGGAAGCCACTGGAAGAAGTGGAAGTGCATGACAAGAAGGTGCAATGCCATGCTGGGGTGATTAACACTGCACTTGGGATACCAACATTTCAGTTGGATATGTATTCACTCTGGATAAGACATGAGTCAGATTCATTGAAAGGGTGGTTGGCCCTGCTGGTTTAGTTTCATTAGCAGTAACATTATGCCCTCGCAAAATGAGTCTGTGCTTCGCCATCCCAAGGCAGTCTTAGTGGACACGATCATTGATAGGAAACACATACATGTGGGAGCAATTAATACATATGAAATAGTGATGAGGTCTAGGCAAAAGGCGACCTCTCTCCCATTCTGAGTTCTTACTACTCAGCTATGCGAGAGGGCGGGAGTTCTTTCAGGGCAACTACAGATGTGAGGATCACCCAGGCCTCTTCCAATGACATCAGGAGGATTGAGGTTGAGTGTTTACGAGATGATATGGCTCGGAGGAAGCTGCCACCACAAGATACTATGCATGTGGTTGATCTAGAGACCAAAGCATCTGCGGCCAACACACCTGCTCCTTCTATGGAGCAGGCAGGGATATCCTCCCCTTCCACTATGCTGTTAGTTTTTGCTACTCCTGATACTGCTACTGCTTCTAGGCCTTGCCCACTCCTATTACCCATCCCCCCTTGATCCAGGCATTGATAGATTAGATGGTTAGTCTTGCCTAATCGGCGGATGTGAGAGTCGCGAGTGTGGAGAAGGACATGCCCGGGCTTATTGACAGGGCTATTGCATGGGCCTTGGCTCCCTTGAGGGATAGGGTGGCTAGGTGTGACGGGCTGATTGAGGGCCGTGGTGTGAGGTTGGACAACGTCACCTCTAGATTTGATGCCTAGGAGAAGGCCAATGATAGTTCTGGTGCACTAGACACCATGAGGGGTGAGCTTGCTTCTTTGCAAGCAGATGTGGCTCAGCTATAGTCCACAGACATATCCATGTTTTTGGGTGATGTTCCCCTACCAGATGCACAAGCCTCTATGCCACCGATGATGCCATGAAGTAAGTCGACTTCTAGTATGCAGCCTGAGATAGTTGTGGATGTTGTTGATGTTGATATGGATGTTGAGAGGGTCGATGATCATTTGACCGAGGAGACCAATGAGGATGAGTTGAGGTATGAGGAGGATGAGCATGGGATTGCACAGACTCTCAGAGAGCTGCATGAGACCGAGAAGGTAATTGTTCAAGCGACCCTAGAGAGATCCTTGTGGGAGACTTCAACGGTTTGTACTAGTGGAGTCTCTTCAGACTCCACCATTCCTCCGAGTGTGGTGATAGTCATTGATGCCCCTGTTGATACTACTTTGTAGCCTCTAGTGATTCTATTACCGGGCACGGATGCCCCGGATGATAGAGATTCAAAATGAGAGTGCTCCACAAGCATAGACTATCAGGGGGACCTTTTACTCAGCCTCTCGTATTTTTTGATCTTTGCATTGAGGACACTGCTTTATTTTTTTTTGTGGGATGAGGGCCTTTGTGCCAATATTTCCCTTTTTGCTTTGTATTTTGTTACTTTAAGTTTTGAATGGTTGTATTAGTTTACTTTTGTTTGAATTATAATGTTTCATTTGGTTTAGTGTATCCATGTTGCCTTTTTTTAATTTTCTCTCAATTTTGCAACCCCCCATGAGTTTCAAAAATCATGAAATATATGAGTTTTTATTTATAATGATTCGAGGATCGATGGTGCTCAATATCGATGTCTTGAATAGTACTCATGATGAGCATGATGTATAGTGTTGGTGATGCGAGAATGAAATAGATGTGGTTGTGCTTTTGAGTGATATTTTTGAATCTTTTATTGACTAGCTGCATTTTGATGTGAGCCTTATAATGAACATCGCATGTACACTTTTGATCTTTTTGGTATATGCTAAATGAGTGTATTTATAAGTGCCATGTGGTGAGGTCTTACTCGAAAGCATATGTGTGGAGTCATAGAATTTTCCTTGTTAGTCAAATTGTTTAAATCTTGGTGAATGTGAAACGTGATCTTGGGCAATAATTCAAAGAGGGAATCCAAATGTCCATAATCTTTTGTGACTACCTTGTGAGGGTGTGCATCCATTTTGGCACCATTTGACCCTAACCCATTTGTTGGCAAAACTAAAAATAAGCCTCTTGAGCCAAATTGTCCCTACCTTCTCACCTAAAATCCTTTTCGAAGCATTGCAATATTTGAATAGCAAACTTAGGCCAAAAGCCTAAGTTGGAGGTGTGAAAAGGAAGGAGAAATAATAGACAAGTGAAGGGCAAAGAAAGATGAAATGAGACTCAACTTTGAAGTTTGTTACAAAAAGAAGGGACCCCTCCTTATATAAAAAATAAAAGAGAAAATGAGTCGTTGTGATGAAAAGTCTTTGGAAAAATAGAAATGAAAAAGAGTAGTGAAATAAAGGGGATTCCAAATAAATTGAGTGATAAATCAAAATTTGAGTTCTCAAATGAAAAAGAATGAAAATAATTTGAGAATAGGTGAAGATGATTGCAACAATGCTTTAAAAAGGTGAAGTCACTGAGCCAAATTGACCATACATTAGCCCTCAGTCCCATTACACGCCTAAAAGACCCTTGAGATCTTGCATGAACTAGGTTTTCTGATGATTGGAAAATATGGTCAAACCTATGGGATAAAGCTTGCATGTATTTTTCTCTTTTGAGAGAGTGAGAGTTGCATTGATTCCTTATTTCTTTGTTGATTTGCTTTGTGAGAACATGGAATCGTTCTTGATGTGATGGCACTTGAGTGCATTTGTTGAAACATGGTCTTGTATTAAAAAAGAAGCTAAAGTGAGCTTGAGCTTGCTTTGAAACAGTCTAGTCATCATTTGAAGCTTTCTGATCATGATTGAGTGTAGCACGTTCTTGAGAGTAGTCTTGTAATGGCGCTTGAATGTTAGCTCTCATTGAGTACTATTGTAGACACCTTATTGAGCTAATTGTGTTCTTGATTTACTTGAGGACAAGAAAAATTTTAAGTTGGGGATGTTGATAAGTGGTAAATTTACACTGATTTGAGGCCTATTTTGTCACGGCCCAATTTCTCAAGTCATGATGGGGCCCATCAACCCACTAGTTGGCAAGCCGAACTCTATCCCAGAACTTAACAGTAGTGGGACTAAGAGTGGAAACTAATCCAAAAGCAAGAGGAAACATACAATAAGAACAAATAACGAAGGCTGAAACGAAACAAAACTAAATATATACAAGACACCTCCAAAAACCTGGAAGATACATGTACAGAACCACTAACAAGAGTACAAGTCCCAAAAGTGGACCATAGAAACAACTGTCTCGAAAACAAAAGACAAGTCAAAATATAAATACAGAAGGAGATCGGTAATCCCAGAGCGTCGTGTGCTCACCCTAGTCTCCTGAATTGACAGCTGTAGGCCCGATCTCAACACTGATAACTGGTGCTCAGACCTGCATCATGAAAACAGATGCAGAGTGTAGCATGAGTACGAAAAAAATAGGAAGCCAGTAGGCATCACAGGCCAACTGAGCAAGAAAGGTAAAAGCAGGCAGACAAGATAGAATCAACAACAGAAGTCAACATAAAAGAAATAGAAAAGCAGAAAATAAACTGAGTATAGCTAGGCTAAACCCGCTGGGCCCCTCATAAGACCCATTGGGCATACTCGTTCGCAAGTTTAAATAAAACCCTAACGGATCCCCATAAGCCCGACAGGTACACAGAAGATCTATAACTACGGAATCAAGGAAACCAGAACACTAAATGGCTCGATCACCCAACACTGAGCCAATCACAAGTCTGACTCCCCAAACAAATTTGCAAATCTTGTTAGACGCCACGGGGGCATGATCCCATCCAGTCAAGTGCTAAGAGGGGGTACGTCGACCCTTCCAAATAACCTGATATCCAACTACCCAATAGACTATCACTTTGGGGCCCAGCCCGTGCTAGACGAGTGAGCCTTCTAACACTCCGGGGGCCCTATCCCAAACGAGCGTGTGGGCTATGTCTACTCCGAAGAGGACCCCTAATAACATATATCCAGCTGCCCTGCCAGCTAATCACTCTGAAGGCCCTACCCATGCCAGCTAAGTGAGTTAGCTACCACCCTCGGGGGCCCTGCCTTGCCAGACAGAGTGTGCGAGCCATATCAACTCCGAAGAGGATCTCATCTAACTCATGTTCGTGGATTGCCGCCAACTCCCAATCATATCATAACGCACGAATCAATTCAAAGCCACTATGGATCGACATACACTCCCAACAATCCTCAACACAGAATCGAATAAAGGCAACACCAACAATACAACACAAGACTAAACATCACGGGCTGCTGCCCCCATAAGGATATCGATGAAGGGTCCCAGCCTAGGACAATCAAACCGTCAATCGGTGCAAATGCAAACTCCTTCCGGAAGCATCCCATAACTGTAGAGATAGAGGGGGAAGAATCAGAAGATCCGAAAGCCACAAAAATTGTAACACCCCAGTTTTTGAAAAGAAGGATAAATGCAGTTTTAAAATTTTTCTGGTGCCAGTGACGACGGAGGCCATCTACGGACCGTAGGTGCAGTGACGGGCCGCAGATGAGAATCGTCGATAGCCTTGCCAACATTATGAATTTTTAGTTTCTGAACCTTGACCTATGGAATAGCAGGACGGTTCTGTCACGACCCAGGGTAGGCCCTAGATGTAACACGGCGTACAAGACCCCGAGAGGCCTCACACAAGCCCTTAGCATACATAACATACAAGATAATAGATAAAAGAATTAAAAAGAGCATTATATAACAAAAAAGTGGAAGTCTACAACTTATGTCTCAAGCCATCTAACATAACTGAATAGAAACGAGGGTTTGGGATGTAGCCCAGTACAATATCCAAAAGCATAAAGGAAAGCATGAAAAAGTAACAAGGTTTGGTCCTCGGACATAGGAGGCCTCACCAAGTCTTCACTATCACTGGAACTTACTATCCATGGGTGGAATGAGAAGAACCCCCAAGTCCTACATCAATAGAATCAACGTAGGCAAAAGTATGCGTTAGTACAATCAAGTACCAAGTATGATAGCAATGCATAAAGGACATATAGACCATGCTAGAATGACATATAATCATGACATGTAACGGCCAAGCTAAAACATGATAGAACATAAGAAACATGAAGCATAAAACACGGCCAAGACAAGCTATTCGTCTTTTCTTTACTTTAAATCATCATGAGAACACTTAAATTCGTTAGTTGTGGGAAAAAGCCTTAACGGACATGTAAGACCATGTGAGCTATCAACATGGAATCCGGTGTCTACCCCACACCGTAAAGGGGTGTCCTACTTGCCAAGGTAAGACCATGAACTTCTTAGCTTATGTGGATCCACTAGCTAATGTCTACTTAAATACAACTTCCTATGGTGGCAACATAGTTTATGGGATAAAGATTGCTTTAGGAGACTCGGCCTCAACTAACGGGAGAGCTTTCACTAGAAGACCCGGCCTCTACTAACATGAGGGCTTCCATCTCAATATCCACTCAGTGCTAAGCATAATTTTCACGGATTAGACATTTAACATATTATATCATCAAACATGAAAAGGTACAACTAGGGTTACCAATTCAAGCTAAAATCATGCTTATAAATTTTCAGCTTTCATGGACCTTGTCCAAGCTTACATCATTAGAATAACTCCTTAATCATAGATTCAAGCTTAGTTGACCAAACCTTTCAACAAGTTATGAATCATTATGGGTGTGAAAACCTTTCACCTTCATGGGTTGAGTATTACATGAGAAACCCTTTCACAACTCAACAATCGCACTAACATATCATAAATCTCATATTTATTTAGCTCATCACGCTCTTAACTCATAAATAATGGGCTCATAAGCTTCACCTCAAAACATGCAATTCAATGCAAGCAAATACTTAGAAAGCCATAAATCAAGGCAATTTAGTAATAATTGAGGGAACCCACATAATATAGGAAAATCATAGATTTTGATTCATCATGCATCTTTTCATAAAATATCCTATTTTAATCATTCATAGTCTTACATGAAATTCATAGCTTGATCATGATAATCCTTAACTCAATTCACAAAGAGTTCATGTAATTCATCTTTTCTCAATCAACCCACAATCATAAACATAATCATAAATTGGGGGAAACTTAGCATAAACTCATGGGATTCATCGAGTTGCATGTAAATCACGCTAAATCGTGCACTAGTTTACTTTACCGCGCTAGATCGTGCACTATCAACCATAACATGAACAAGGAAAGCATAATGAAGAACCCATAAGAGTTTGTCAAAACCCTAGCCCTTTTGGGTAAGACTAAACCTTGGAAACCTTAAGGAAAAGAGGACCCATTGGAGGAAAGACTCCAAGTGGTGAAAACTATCATACCTCAATACCAATGCCTTGAAATAAAAGGGGATTGATGACCTTGATGAGAACCCTAGCTCTCTTCTTCTCCTTCTTGTTCTTCTAGAGAAAGAAATATTTTGGGAGATGAGAGTTGGAAAAATGAAGGGGTTAGGGCTTCAAAAAATATAAATAGGGCCAAGGTTAAGGGGAAAAATCGTCTAGTATAAGGAATAAACATTTAGGGAAAAAGTCCAAAAAGCCTTAAATAAACTGTCGAGGCCAATCGACGGTCAGGACCTAAGGTTCGTACATCCACTGACGGACCGTCCTGCTATTCTGTCAATTGATTCAGAAAGTTTGTTTTGGACTGAAAATTTGGCTAAGTCTGGAAGGCATCAACGGAACCCACCTACGGCCCATCAACCGAACTACGAACCGTTCTACTATTCCGTAGGTCGAGGTTCAGAAACTCAAAATTCATAAAGCTGGCAGCGCCATCGACGGTTACCATCTACGGCCCGTCACTCCACCTACGGTCCGTAGATGGCCTCCGTCGTCACTGGCACCAGAGAAATTTTAAAACTGTATTTTTTTTCTTTTCAGAAACTGGGGTGTTACAATATCTCCCCCTTGGGGACATTCGTCCTTGAATGAGAACCTGGATATCCTGAGAAGGGCGAAAGACTCTGACTAACAACCCAACCTAGCATGCAAGCACGTAAATGCACATATCCGAGTAGGAACATCAACTCCAAGCTAAAGCATGCTCAATACAAAATTCATGAAGAGTTTATGCAACTCATACTCAATGCACATATATCATGTTAGACTCTTCATGAACATGCATAAATCAAGGAATCATGGAAATCAACTATGACACATGAGACCAAAAGAATGAACCATAAGGAACTAGGTACCTCAAGCTAGAGGAGGATCAGAAGGAAAAAGATGAGGATAGCGGGACATCATATCGGCCTCGGCCTCCCAAGTAGCACCCTCAACTAATTGATTCCTCCATAGAACTTTCACGGAAGCAACTTCTTTATTTCTCAACTTCAGGACTTGTCAGTCCAGAATCTCGACCGGAACCTCTTCATAACAAAGGGTTTCCTTAATGCCAAGAGTCTCTATTGGCACTACAAAGGTCGGATCACCAACACACTTTCTCAACAATGAGACATGGAAAACCGGATGCACTGATGCCAACTCATTAGGCAATTCAAGCTTATAGGCAACCTTACTAATACGCCTCAAAATCTGATATGGGCCTACATAACGGGGACTAAGCTTCCCTTTCTTTCCAAATCTCACTACACCCTTCATAGGTGAAATTTTAAAGTAAACCCAATCATCAACATCAAATTCTAATTCTCTTCTTCTGACATCGGCATAAGACTTTTGTCGACTTTGAGCCGTTTTCAACTTTTCTCTAATAAGTCGAACTTTCTCCATAGCTTCATGCACTAACTCGGGGCCTATCAAAGCAACTTCCCCAATTTCAAACCAACCTATGGGAGATCTACACCTCCTACCATAGAGAGCTTCAAATGGAGCCATACCAATACTAGAATGGTAGATGTTATTATAAGCAAACTCAACCAAAGGCAAATGATCATCCCAATTACCCTTGACGTCAATTGCACAAGCTCTTAACATATCCTCCAAGGTTTGGATGGTACACTCCACTTGCCCATCAGTTTGGGGATGAAAGGTCGTGCTAAGCTTAACACGACAACCAAGGCCCTTTTGGAAAGATTTCCAAAACTGAGAAGTAAACTGTGCACCAGGATCGGAGATAATGGATAAAGGCACTCCGTGCAACCTAACCATCTCCCTCAAGTACAACTTAGTATAATCCTTCGCCGAGTAAGAAACCTTGACGGGAATGAAATGGGTTGATTTCGTCAGACGATCTACAACTACCCAATTCGAATCATACTGGCGCCGAGTGCGCGGCAAGCCAACAATAAAGTCCATGTTCACATCTTCCCACTTCCAAGTAGGAATATCAATATCTTGTGATAGACCCCCCGGTCTTTGGTGTTCAACTTTCACCAACTGGAAATTAAGACATCTAGCCACAAATCCCGCAATGTCCTTCTTCATCCCATTCCACCAATAGATCTCCCGTAAGTCACGGTACATCTTGGTAGCTCCCGGGTGAATGGAATAACGAGAACCATCGGCCTCAATGAAGATTTGCCCTCTTAGGTCATCTACATTAGGGACACATAAATGACCCTCATATCTAAGCACTCCATCTCCCCCTCGGGAGAAAGCCTCAACGGACTTCTTTAGCACCGCTTCTTTCAATCCGACTAGGTTCGGATCAAGATCTTACTTAGCTTTCACGTCCTGCACATAGGACGATTTTGAACCATTGTGGACCATAACACCACCTTTGGTGGAATAAACGAATCAAACACTCAAACGGGCCAATCTATGAACATCTAGAACTAGTTCCTTCTTACCATCTTCAATATGGGTAACACTATCCATTGACATCCGACTAAGAGCATCTGCCACCACGTTAGCCTTTCGAGGGTGATAGAGGACATTCATGTCATAGTCCTTTAATAGCTCAAGCCACCTTCGTTGGTGAATATTTAGATATTTTTTCTTAAATACATATTGAAAACTCTTATGGTCGGTAAAGGCGTCAACATGGACACCATACAAGTAATGCCGCCATATCTTTAGAGCAAACACAACTGCCGCTAGATCAAAATCATGAGTAGGGTAATTCTTTTCATGCACCTTTAGTTGCCTTGAAGCATAAGCAATGACTTTCCCATTTTGCATAAGTACACACCCCAACCCAATTCTGGAAGCATCATAATAGACCACAAACCTATCGGACCCTTTCGGTAGGGTCAACACCGGAGCCGATGTAGGTCTATCTTTCAACTCTTGAAAACTCGCTTCACACCTTTCGGACCAAGCAAACTTAGCCTTTTTCTGAGTTAGAGCCATCAATGGTGAAGCAATTGAAAAAAACCCTTCAACAAACCTGCGATAATAGTCGGCTAAACCTAAGAAACTACAAATATCTGAAGGTGATAGAGGTCTAGGCCAATTCTTAACCTCATCCGTCTTCTTAGGATCTACCTCGACACCTTTACCGAAAACAATGTGACTAAGGAAGGCTACGGATCTTAACCAAAACTCATATTTCTCGAACTTAGCAAAGAGTTATTGGTCCTTGAGAACTTGCAACACAATCCTCAAATGATCAGCATGCTCACTATCACTCCTTGAGTAAATCAAGATATCATCTATAAACACAATGACGAACATATCAAGGTATTGTCTAAACACCCGATTCATCAAATCCATAAATGCGGCTGGAGCATTTGTCAACCCGAAAGACATCACTAGAAACTCATAGTGCCCATATCTTGTCCGGAAAGCTATTTTCGGAATGTCATCATCCCTTACCTTCAATTGGTGATAGCCCGAATGAAGATCAATCTTAGAGAAATAACTAGCCCCTTGGAGTTGGTCAAACAAATCATCAATTCTCGGGAGAGGATACTTATTCTTGATAGTAACCTTGTTCAATTGGCGGTAGTCAATACACATGCGGAGTGACCCATCTTTCTTTCTAAGAAACAAGACCGGAGCACCCCATGGAGAAATACTTGGTCGGATGAAACCCTTATCCAACAAATCTTTCAATTGCTCTTTTAGTTCCTTAAGTTTTGCCGGAGCCATTCTATAAGGAGGAATAGAGATAGGTTGTGTATCAGGGAGAAGGTCAATACCAAAGTCTATTTCCCTCTCTGGAGGAACACCGGGTAAATCATCGGGGAACACTTCCAAAAATACATTAACAATGGGGACTGACTCAAGAGTCGAGGTTTTGGAATTCACATTCCTCACGCTAACAAGATGGTACATGCAACCCTTAAGAATTTCCCTCTTTCTACTGTAGGATAGGCTCATCTGGAAATTGGAACTTGACCCTTCGGTTTCTACAATCAATAGAGGCATAACAAGAATGCAACCAATCCATCCCGAGGATAACATCGAAGTCTAGCATATCAAGCTCTACAAGATCCACATGAGTGACTCTATTGAATAAAGAGACGGAACAATTTCTATAGACTCTCTTAGACACAATAGATTCACCAATAGGAGTAGAGACACGGAATGGATCTAACAACACATCCGGAACAACATCAAACTTCATAGCTACATAAGGCGTCACAAAAGACAACGTAGCACTTGGATCAAGCAAAGCATAAACATCAAAGCGGAATATTTTCAACATACCGGTAACCACATCTGGAGAACCCTCTTGGTCATGACGGGCCTAAAGTGCAAAAAATCAATTTTGCTTCTGAGCATTCGAATCCGATCCTCTAGGTGGAGCTTGCTTATTCTCTCTTCCCTTGGCCGTGAGAGATGGACAATCCCTCATCTTGTGACCACTCTTTCCACAATTATAACAACCATCCTTACCGGCTAGACATCTACCTTCATGCTTTTTCCCACACTTGGCACAAGGAGCCAATAAAGAACCACCATTATTCCCTCCTTCAGACTTGGGGTTAGACACCCTATCATTGTTGAACTTAGGAGGGGCATTGGAAGGACCTTGATTAGAGAACCTTGGTCGAAATCTAGGACGACCATGTCCATCGGACCTTGCATGGGAAAAGTTACCATCTCTGGTCCTAGCCCTCTTGAAGTTCCTAGACCTTTCCTTGAGCTTCTCCTCCTCTATTTATTGTGCATGAATCATGAGGCGAGAAATATCCATATCATTAATAAGCGTGGTGGTACGACACTCCTTGACCTCCATTTCGGACACTCTCGAAAAAAATTTGCGCATTCTTCCCTAGGATCGGCCACCATAGAAGGAGAATATCGAGCCAACTGTGCGAACTTCAAAGCATACTCTTTCACACCCATACTCCCTTGACGAAGGTTGCTGAACTCGAGTACCTTAGCCTCCCTCATCTCAAGGGGAAAAAATCTATCGAGGAAAGCACCCTTGAATTTCTCCCACTCCAGAGGACCTTCATCTACTGCCATCTCACTCTTCCATTGGTTATACAAATTTTGAGCGATACCCTTGAGTTGGTAGGCGGCCAATTCCGCCTTTTCTGTCGGTGACACTCCCATGATCATCAACACATTATAAACCTCATCAATAAACTCTTGAGGATCTTCCTCCACTTTAGAACCGTGAAACTCCGGAGGGTTCATCCGGGTGAAATCCCTCACTCTTGACGCCACCGTACCCATATTTGGGTTCACAGGAGCCACAACCTCCCTATTGGCTTGAGCCATCATGGCTTGGGCCAACACATGAAAAACAGCTCTGAACTCCGCATTGGTTACTTGCTCGGCCAAAGGATCGGCCGAAACTTGAGGAGCTTGAGGAGGAGTTTCTTGCTCTTCACTTTCTCTCGCATTCCTTCGAGTAAAAGCACTTCGAGATGCCATATCCTGAAACACGTAGGATAAGGATTAGGAGAGAGGGGAATATAGAGTAACACTCTACGCATGACTTAAGGATAATGAAGAAGTGGAGTTTCCTAATCATCTTGTAGCCTCTCATTCATAAATGTGGCGCGTTTCACACTCATGAACAAGACTCTACTCGACGTGGCTTATGAGACAACCTAGAATCTTTCTAAAACCTTGTGCTCTGAATACCAAGTTTGTCACGACCAAGGGTAGCCCCTAGATGTAACACGGCATACAATACACCGAGAGGCCTCACACAAGCCCTTAGCATACAAAACATACAAGATAATAGATAAAAGAATTAGAAAGGGCATTATATAACAAAACAGCGGAAGTCTACAACTTATGTCTCAAGCCATCTAACATAACTGAATAGAAACAAAGGTTTGGGACGCAGCCCAATACAATATCCAAAAGCATAAAGGAAAGCATGAAAGAGTAACAAGGTTGGGTCCTCGGACATAGGAGGCCTCACCAAGTCTTCACTATCACTGGAACTTACTAGCCATGGGTGGAATGAGAAGAACCGCCAAGTCCTAAATCAATAGAATCAATGTAGGCAAAAGTATGTGTTAGTACAATCAAGTACCAAATATGATAGCAATGCATAAAGGACATATAGACTATGCTAGAATGACATATAATCATGACATGTAATGGCCAAGCTAAAACATGATAGAACATAAGAAACATGAAGCATAAAACATGGCCAAGACAAGCTATTCGTCTTTTCTTTACTTTAAATCATCATGAGAACACTTAAATTCGTTAGTTGTGGGAAAAATCCTTAACGGACATGTAAGACCATGTGAGCTATCAACATGGAATCCGGTGTCTACCCCACACCGTAAAGGGGTGTCCTACTTGCCAAGGTAAGACCATGAACTTTTTAGCTTATGTGGATCCACTAGCTAATGTCTACTTAAAGACAACTTCCTATAGTGGCAACATAGTTTATGGGATAGAGATTTCTTTAGGAGACTCGGCCTCAACTAACGGGAGAGCTCCATCTAGAAAATTTGGCCTCTACTAATGGGAGAGCTTTCAATAGAAGACCCGGCCTCTACTAACGGGAGTTCTTCAATCTCAATATCCACTCGGTGCTAAGCATAATTTCCATGGATTAGTCATTTAACATATTATATCATCAAACATGAAAAGGTACAACTAGGGTTACCAATTCAAGCTAAAATCATGCTTATAAATTATCATCTTTCATGGACCTTTTCCAAGCTAACATCATTAGAATAGTTCCTTAATCATAGATTAAAACTTAGTTGAGCAAACCTTTCAACAAGTTATGAATCATTATGGGTGAGAAAACCTTTCACCTTCATAGGTTGAGTATTACATGAGAAACCCTTTCACAACTCAACAATCGCACTAACATATCATAAATCTCATATTTACTTAGCTCATCACGCTCTTAACTCATAAATCATGGGTTCATAAGCTTCACCTTAAAACATGCAAGCAAATACTTAGAAAGCCATAAATCAAGGCAAATTAGTCATAATTGAGGGAACCCACATAATATAGGAAAATCATAGATTTTGATTCATCATGCATCTTTTCATAAAATATCCTCTTTTCATCATTCATAGTCTTACATTAAATTTATATCTTGATCATGATAATCCTTAACTCAATTTACAAAGAGTTCATGCAATTCATCTTTTCTCAATCAACCCACAATCATTAACATAATCATAAATTGGGGGAAACTTAGCATAAACTCATGGGATTCATCAAATTCCATGTAAATCATGCTAAATCATGTACTAGTTTACTTTGCCACGCTAGATCGTGCACTATCAACCATAACATCAACAATGGAAAGCATAATGAAGAACCCATAAGAGTTTGTCAAAACCCTAGCCCTTTTGGGTAAGACTAAACTTTGAAAACCTTAAGGAAAAGAGGACCTATTGGAAAAAGACTCCAAATGGTGAAAACAATCATACCTCAATGTCAATGCCTTGAAATAAAAGAGGATTGATGACCTTGATGAGAACCCTTGCTCTCTTCTTCTCCTTCTGGTTCTTTTAGAGAAAGAAATATTTTGGGAGATGAGAGTTGGAAAAATGAAGGGGTTAGGACTTAGAGAAATATAAATAGGGCCAAGGTTAAGGGGCAAAATCGTCTAGTATAAGGAATAAATATTTGGGGAAAAAGTCCAAAAAGCCCTTAAATAAATTGCCGGGGCCAATCGACGGTTAGAACCTACGATCTGTACATCCACTGACGGGCCGTCCTGCTATTCCGTCAATTGATTCAGAAAGTTTGTTTTGGACTGAAAATTTGGCTAAGCCTGGAAGGCATATACGGAACACACCTACGGCCCATCAACCGAACTATGGACATCCGGCGCGGCGTCGCCCTTTTTCTACATCGGCTTTGCCACTCGCTCTCCGGTACCACTACGGGGATGTTTTATGTTACGTAAGACCTGGTTCGGGCCCAGGTAGTGTATACAGACTTTCGGCGTCCCCTATGGACCCCTATGGCCGGTGCACCACTGAACTGGATGAGGGAGTCGCATAGGTCCCACCTGGCAGGCCGGGGGCCGGGGTGGGTCTATACACTTGGTGTTGTTGTTCTCTGAGAGCCACCGATGATATTACTTGTTTTTACTATAAACTTGCATTCATTGGCATTGCCTATCACCAGTATACTTGTTTGCTGTTTGTTCCCCTGGTTTATGGGGGCCGGGGGTATGTTGTGTACCATCCGGGGGTATGGGCGTCCGGCCTGTTATTATCTAATTATGCTTGCTCTTATTTTGTGCGGTAATTGCGGTTGGTATTCAGGGTATCTTTGTCTGGATTTGTGATTGGTACTTCCTATTAGATTCAGTTAGACTAGCTCTCAGGTGTTTAATGGTGGTTGTAGTTTTTCGCTCTTAATTGGTTAGCTCCTATGGTGTTCTCTTATCTTAACTAGGTTGTGGCTTGTGGTTGCTGGTGCGTCTTTTGTCTCTTTCTCCTTTCTTCTGGTTTTCTAGTTCTTTGCTCTTGTTCCTGCTTTTACCTTGTGTTAGATCCTATTTCTTTGCTTGTGCTGTTCCGTCCCTGTTTATATGCTTTTTATGATTGCTTTAGCTGTGGAGCTCAATCGGCCTTCGCCTGCTGAGTACCATTCGTTTGGTACTCATACTACACTTCTTCCCCCTGCATATCATAGTACGGGTTATTGCCAGTGATTTGGTCTTGGTGCGGAGTAGCTTGCATTTTGAGATTTGGGGAGCTCCTAGCGTTCGGAGTTGCCAATTTCCATCTATTTTGGGCTGGGAATATTTTTTACTTGCTTTCGAAAACTGTTTGTATCTTTCTTTTGCGTAGTGTTTTTGTATCAGTTTTGTACTCAGGTTTTGTTTAGATGCTCAAATACTGACTGATGCCAGGTCTTGGGGACGGTTCCTTGGTTGTATGTATATGTCGATCCTTCTTTCTTCTCTTCGTTATCGTTTATTTCTCTATTGGTTCCTCTTTTGTTTGATAGCTCATTGCTTCTGGTTCCGGGCTATGGGTTAGGCTTACCTACTGGTGGGTTGTAGTAGGTACCATCACGACCTGAAGGATCGGGTCGTGACACTACATTATTATTTATATATCATATATACATGTTTATACAACATTTATATAATATCCATACATGTTTAAACACTATCTATATAACATTGATACATTACATTACACTATTAAACTGTTAGATTTTTTTAATAAAAAAGTTAGTTATTTAGCTATTGTCAAATCGTAGCTAATAAAAAATAAAAGTAAATCGTGGCTAGTAAAAAAGTAAAAATAACATTAAATCGTGGCTAAATAGCAATAAACCATGGCTAAATAACGAATTTGCCCATACTTTATCTTATTATTTTCTTGGCTATATTTTCTGTAAACTAATAACTTCTTGGTACATATTTAAAATTATCCCTAAATTATAACCTAAGAAATTTTAAGATCACAACAACGTTGCCCAATCACAGAAGTTCCCCCAAAAATAGCTACACGAATCCAAGCCTATGAAGG
Source organism: Solanum appendiculatum (assembly GCA_018342035.1). Classification (NCBI taxonomy): domain Eukaryota; kingdom Viridiplantae; phylum Streptophyta; class Magnoliopsida; order Solanales; family Solanaceae; genus Solanum; species Solanum appendiculatum. The sequence continues at coordinate 161,028 of JAGDQO010000086.1, forward strand.
TTCCAATTAGGAGTGTACATGGACCGGGTTGGTGCAACTTTTTCAAAAATCAAACCAATAGGTCAATCTTAACAAGTTTGGGGGCCTAAAGCCAAACTTCATGAAGAGATCTTATTTTTTTAGTTGTCATATGTAAATTGAATAACTATAACATATTCAATATAATTCTACAAGTGAAGTCTCGACAAGGTAGAATGTGCGCAAATTTTATGAATCAAGAATGTAAACAATAAAAAAATTTTGTCATGACCCTGACCCGTCCTGAGTGGCACCCACACTAACCTTATGATGGAAGAACCAATTACTAACACAAACTTAACCCATCAAACCATCTAAGAAATAAGTCATTATATTAAACGCTAAGAAAAACTGTTATAAAACAATTTAAAGACAGAGTTCTCATAAACTCTACAAATCAACAAAATAATTGCGGAATGAACTCCCTAGAACCTGAAAGTTATTGCACCAAATCATCTAACAAGTCTAGAATAAGTGGATGCAACCCCAATTAGAAAACATAATATAAAAGTCTAAAGTGTTGTGCCTGGAAAGATGCTCAACAAGATAGGGAAGCTAGCTCACCCTTGGATTCAGATATCACTCATTTCACAACTTAGGTCTCGAAGCAGCCGCCTGAATGTGCCTTGTACTCAACAAAGAAAGAGCAAGTTCAGTATCAATACACAACCACAGTGTATTCTTAGGATCATCGTCTAGTTCCAATACACAAAATATGAATAGACAACCATGACTCAATAAGTAAATATTACACAAGTACAATATAGCCCGAACTCTTAGTCCTTACCTTAACAACACGAATCATCACAACACGACAAGCCATTTCAGTCCTCTCATGGAACTTACACCTACAAACTATTAGTGTACTAGTGTAGTACCTATTTGAGATGTTAGTGTATCGACATGGTACTCGATCCCAATTATCAACACATAACACAATCACAATTATACATGTACATTCATGTAGCACATTCATTGTATGCGATTGACAACAATTTCATTTCACATAATATCTTTCCAATTTCCCTAATCATATATCATGCATGCATTACTAAAAACGCAGTTAACAAGCACATATAGCATAAACGAGAAAAGAAAAAAACCACCTACCTCGAATCAAGCCTTGAAAACTCTAAAGAACTTGAGCTTTCTGCTTGTTATGAATTTCAACTTGTTCTTAGTTTAAAACAATAAATAAACACAACAATTAATGAATAATGGCCCAAAAAAAAATACCTAAATTATAACCAAATCCTAAACCCCAGGCCAACCCCATGATCATCCTACCCAATAAGGGTTCTTTCCATCATTAATTCAAACTAAAACCCTTCCCCAAGAGGAACACTCTAGATTCCAAGGCTGAAGAATCAAACTATAAGTTGGAGAAGTAATTAACTTACCTTTGCCGAAGAGATTGGCGGAAATATTGAATAAATTGCCCTAAATCTCCCTCCCAAGTTCCAAGTTGAACGAAGTTTCATAAAATAAGAGGTTTTGGGGACCTTTCTACACAAAACCCCAACTAACCCCACTATAGCGGCCTAACCCCACTATAGCGGCCTAACCCCTTACAATGGTGTCTCCAGAGCGGGAATTAATTCATCCTGCAATAGCAACGTGACACCCACTGTAGCGTCTTGCACAAAGACTGGTAAATCCTTCCCAAAGACCCTATTTTGCAACACACCTTTGAATCTTGACGCTCTATACTAACCCTTTCACGCCAAGTTCGATACCGAGAGTTCCAATCACCAGAATTCGATTCTAAAAGGCCTTATAGATTCTGTAATGTCTTATCTAATTGGTAATATGATCCAAGCTTAGAAATACCACCCCATCCATTCTCGTATTGCCCTATGCCTCACCTTGCTCAAATTCCATTTGAGACTGACCTAGCCTATAATTTTAAATTCACAACCCAAAAAGTTTTTTAGCCCAATTCTTTCACCATTGGCCTGCCTATAATGACCAAAAAAGGTCATTACAATAGATACCAATTTACCCATCGCTCGTCCCCGAGTGATCAAACAAGAAAAACTGGGATAAATAAGAAAAAGAGTAGTACCTGCATCCTTACACAAGTGAGGGTACTTGTCTTGCATCTCCCTCTCAGTTTACCAGGTAGCCTCCTCAACCGGATGACGATTCCACTGAACCTTTACTGATGTGATCTCTTTTGTACTCAACTCTCAAATGTCCCGATCAAGAATCGTAACTAGTTTCTCTTTATACTTCAAATTATTGCCTAGTACTATTGAGTCCCACTTGATGATATAATCTCCATCCCATGGTATTTATTTAGCATAGACACATGAGAACCTGGATGAACCCCAAACAAGTTAGGTGGCAGTGCTAGCCTATAAGCCAGTTGCCCCACATTGTCAAGAATCTCGAACGGACCAATGTAACGAGGTCTAAGCTTACTCTTCTTGTCAAATCTCACTATCCCTTTCATTGGTGACACCTTCAACAACACTTGTTCACCAACCTGAAAGGTCATGTCTCTTACTTTATAGTCTGTATACTCTTTCTGCCTGCTCTGAGCTGCCAACAACTTGGTTTGGATGCGCCTTACCTTCTCTTGAGCTTCCCTCCCTATATCAACACCCAAAGGCTTCAAATTGCCAGCCTCAAACCACCCTATAGGCGAACTGCACCCCATCCCATAGAGTTCCTCGAATGGTGCCATAATTATTCTTCAGTGATAACTGTTATTATCGGAAAACTCACACATAGGCAAGAACTGACCCCAATGACCTCTAAAGTCAATCACACAGGGTCTCAACATATCCTCTAGAACCTAAATTGTTCTCTCTAACTGATCATCCATCTAAGGGTGTAAGGTTCTTTTAAAGGTGAGTTGGGTGCCTAACGCTTCCTGCAACTTATCCTAGAACTTAGAGGTAAACTGAGTGCCTCTATTTTAGATGATAGAAAGGGGCAGCCCATGCAGTCTTAGTATCTCCTTGACATATATCTTAGCCAACTGCTGAGAGTTATAATCTTGATTAATCAAAATAAAATGAGATGATTTAGTCATCTTGGTAACGATAACCCAGATACAATCATACTTTCCCGAAGTTTAGGTAGTCCCATCACGAAATCCATCGCTATCCTTTACTATTTCTACTCAGGAATGGACATTCTCTGAAGTAGATTGGTAGGCCTTTCATGTTCATACTTTAGCTGCTGACAATTCTGACACTTCGATACATACTCCGCTATATCTTTCATCATTCCAGGCCACCAATAAAGTCACCTTAAATCCCGATACATCTTAGTCACACCCAGATGAATCGAATACCGTGAACCATGAGACTCTGCCAATATATTCTATATCAAGTCATCAACCCAAGGAACACAAATCCACCATCTGAAACTGAGCACACGACCTGCATCTAGTGTGGTATCTGGAGTCTTCCCACACATCACCTTATTCCTGAGCTTGCTCAAGTCCTCATGCTCAAACTATTTAGTCTTAATCTTGTCTATGAAAGTGGGCTTAAACTCAATACTATCTAGAACCCCACCTTTCTTTGAAATACCCAACGGCATGAACTTAGACTCCAAATTCCAAATATCTCTAGCAAAGGGTTGCTTCGACACCACTAAGCAAGTCAGGCTACACATGCTAACTGCGTTTCGGTTTAACACATCTGCCACCACATTAGCCTTGACCGAATGGTACTAAATGGTCACATCATAGTTCTTCAGCAACTCTATCCACCTTCTCTGTCTTAGATTTACATCATTCTGAGTGAACACATGTTGTAGACTGCGATAATCGATGAACACCTCACACTTGACCCCATAAAGATAATGCCACAAGATCTTAAGAGTGAAGACTACCGCTGCCAACTCTAAATCATGGGCTGGGTAGTTCCTCTCATGGATCTTCAACAGCCTTGAAGCATAGGCTACGAAAGTCCTATCCTGAATCAACACAACACCTAAACCCAAATATGAAGCATCACAATAGACAATGAAATGATTACCTTCCACTGGTAATGTTAGGATGGGGGCCGTAGTCAAAAGTTTCTTGAGCTTTTGAAAGCTCTCCTCACACTTGTCGGACCATATAAAAGCACCTCTTTTTGAGTCAGTCTAGTCAGATGAGTACCAATAGAAGCAAAATTCTTGACGAATCGGTAGTAGTAGCTAGTAACATCCGCAAAGCTCCTAACCTCTGTTACAGAGCTAGGCCAGACCCAATTTTTAACTGCCTTAATATTTTGGAGATCTACCATCACCCGTTCTTTCGAAACCATATGCCCCATACAAGGTCTAAACGCTCTCCTAGCTTGACGACCTATTCAATTCGCCATCTGCTCCTTCGAGGACTGCTCCTCACCCGCCTTCTTCTTCAAAAACCCCGGAGGATGACGAAGATGAAGAAAAACTTGTTCGTAGAAACAACGACAAGGGAAAAGTTACTGGTGTGGATTTTTCGGGAAATGTACCTAAGGTTTATTATCAAGAAATCCCTGGTAGTCCTACAACCAATGAAATGGAACCTCCCCCAAATCCAAAGGATTTTATACCTGATCATTTAAAAATGCTCAAATCTGAAAAGAATTTTATTCCTGATCCTCAGATTTTGCAAAAATCTTGGACTCATCCTGATAACCAAATCAACAGAGATTGGTATAAGAATATTTACACTCTCAAGGAAAGAGAGAATTTTGCAAACTCTTGGATGATAGATATGAAAAGAATTGGTTGCGAAATAGACTTCTTTAAGTGGTTTGAGATGACAGGAAAAATTGAAAATCAGAAGGATTCTCTTAAAGTCATCATCAACAAATGGTATACCACTTCAAATAAAGTTATTGAAGATATCACTCCCCCTCTTGAAGGAATAAATATCCCTATTCAAGGAACTATTATAAAAGCTTCCCCTTTTAAAATCCTCTCCTCAGAAAAACCTTCTGTCATTGCTACTAATCTTGATATCAACAAGATTATAGAACAGAATAATTACACTAATCAAATTCTTCATGTCGTTTCTAGACAAATTGAAGATTCCAAAGAAAGAGCCTCTTTTTCAGGAAGGCCTGTCCCTCTAACTTCTACCAGTACCAGTGGTAAAATACTTTCCACTATCAAGGAAAATATTGTCCAAAAACTCTCTAATGATAGATTTCATAACCGAAAAAACTATCATAAAAGACCTTCTTTCCCTGATGGCCAGTATAAAGAAAATGCTTTCCTTTCTACCTCCTCTCATGAAGGAAATAGCATAACCGAATGGAATATTGATGGTTTAGCAGAACAGCAGATTTACAACAAACTCCATGAAATGGGAATAGCTATTACAGCTTATAAAATAAGAAACTCTTCTGACAGAGAAGCTTCTTCTATGATTGTTGCAGGATTCACTGGAATGTTAAAACATTGGTGGGATAATTATGTTTCTGAAGAAACTAAAGGAATTATCTACAATACTCAAGCTACTGAAATTGTTATTAAAATGGAAGGAACTAATGAAGTTCCTACAGAAGTTGTCAAAGAAGATGCTTGTGCTACACTTCTATATCATATAGCAAAGCATTTTATAGGAGAACCTAAGTTGTTTCAAGACAGAAGTCTTCAAATCCTCAACAATATCAATTGTCCTTCTTTAGATGATTTTACCTGGTATAAATATAATTTTATGCAAAAGGTAATGATCAGACCAGATTGTCATTTAGACTTTTGGAAGGAAAGATTTGTAAGTGGACTTCCACCACTCTTTGCTGACAAAGTTAGAACCAAAATCCAAGATAGGAATGATGGAAAAATTCCTTATGATCAAATGACTTATGGAGATCTTATTAGTGTTATAAACACTGTTGGATTAGAACTTTGTACGGACATTAAGTTGAAGCATCAACTTAAAAAAGAAAAATCTTCGACAAGAAGAGAATTAGGAAGTTTTTGTCAAGACTTCGGTTTTGTTTCTCTAACACCTCCTTCAAGAAAAATCAGAAAGGAGAACAGGGAAAACAAGAAAACTCATCGTAGTAAGTCTAGAAAGACTACTGAAAAAGATTACAAAAAATCTTCCAAAAAGAGAAGAAAGCATAAAGGATTTAGGAAATCCAAAGAGGATGTATGTTGGACATGTGGAAAATCTGGCCATAGAGCTAGTGAATGCAGATCTGGTAAACAGAAGAAGATCAACAATCTAGAAATAGACGAAGCAACCAAAGAAAAACTTTTTTCTATTCTTGAAGAACCTTTGTCCGATTCTTCAAATAATTCTGATGAATATAGCGACGAAGAAAATATCAACGTCGATTATGATTCAGATTCTAGCCAATCGGGAAAAAACTGTAACTGCACAGAGGCTTTCTGTGTTTGTGATGATATTCCTCAAGTCAGAGTCCTTAGCAATGACTCTAAAGAAGCTTTCTTTGACATTATTGAACATATTAATAATGAAGAAGCTAGAAAAAAATATCTTATAGAACTTAAGAATATTATTCTCAACCAAAAGGAAAAGCCCAAAGCTCGTACTATGGTTGAACCTTTCAGCATGAAGCAAATCATGAATAGGTTTGAAAGAAATGCCGAACCTACTATTTCTGATCTTCATCATGAAGTCAAAACTCTTAAAGAGGAAATCAAAGACATTAAAATCAGACTTGGGAAAGTCGAAACTGATGTCATTACTGATAAAATCCTCAAAGAGATTGCCAAACAGAATCTAGATGAAGAAACAGAAGATATCCCTGAAAAGGATAATTTAGATTATTCTCCTTTCAATATTGATCTTTCTGCCACACCTACTCTTAATATCGCGACTACCTCTTGTCCAGGTATCGATGTTATTACTTCTGTTAGACCTCAGAGTCATCATATTCCTATTAAGATTGTTGTCAATAAAAATTTCGTTATTAATAAAATTGCTTTACTTGACAGTGGTGCAGATAGAAATTGCATTGTTAAAGGTATTGTTCCTACTAAGTACTTAGAAAAAAGTACTTCCAAATTATATTCTGCTACTGGTGAGTTACTCAAAATTAATTATAAGCTTTCTAAAGCTCATATTTGTAACAATAATGTTTGTTTAACAAATGATTTCATTATTACTGAAGATATTAATGAAGATATTATTCTTGGAATACCTTTTATCACTCAGATAAAACCTTTTGTCACAAACCTAAATGGTATTACTACTTCCATTCTGGGAAAAGAATTACATTTTCCTTTTGTTAAAACTCTTTCCCAAGATGAAAGTAATTTTATCAGAGAAAAAACGGTTTTCCGAATAAACTCTTTATCTCAGCATGTTAATTTTCTCAAAGAAGAAATTAAAATTAAAAAAATTGAGCAAATTTTAAAAACCCCGGAGATGGTTACTAAAATATCCAATCTTCACAAAAAATTTGAAGATGAAATTTGCTCTGATTTTCCTAATGCTTTTTGGGAAAGAAAAAAGCATATTGTTGATTTACCTTACATTGAAGGTTTTAATGAACAAGCTATTACAACTAAGGCTAGACCTATTCAAATGAATCATGAATTACTTGATTATTGTAAAAAGGAAATTGATAATTTGTTGAAAAATAAAATTATTAATGTTTCTAAATCTCCTTGGAGTTGCTCTGCTTTCTATGTCAACAATAGTGCTGAAAAAGAAAGAGGAGCACCTAGACTTGTTATAAATTATAAACCTTTGAATGCTGTTTTAAAATGGATTAGGTACCCAATACCTAACAAAAGAGATTTGTTAAAACGAACTTATAAGGCTAATATTTACAGTAAGTTTGATATGAAGTCTGGTTTTTGGCAAATTCAAATTGCTAACAAAGATAAATATAAGACAGCTTTCAATGTCCCATTTGGACAATATGAATGGAATGTCATGCCTTTTGGACTCAAGAATGCTCCTTCTGAATTCCAAAATATCATGAATAACATTTTCAATGATTATAGTTACATGTCTATTGTTTATATTGATGATGTGCTTATCTTTTCTGATGATATTGATTCACACTTTAAGCATCTTAATACTTTCTTTAAGATTGTCAAGAACAATGGTTTAGTAGTTAGTGCCAAAAAGATTAAGCTCTTCCAGACCTCTATAAGGTTTCTTGGTCATGACCTTTATCAAGGTAGCTACAAACCTATATGTAGAGCCATTGAGTTCTCTTCTAAATTTCCTGATGAAATTATTGATAAAACCCAATTACAAAGGTTTTTAGGAAGTTTGAATTACGTTGCTGATTTTATTCCTAAGATTAGACAAACTTGTGAACCTTTATATAAAAGGCTCAAGAAAAAACATGTTCCTTGGGGACCTGACCAAACTCAGGCTTTAATTGTTATTAAAAAACTTGTTCAGAGTCTCCCTTGTTTAGGAATCCCTAATCCTAATGATTTTATGATTGTAGAAACTGATGCTTCTGACTTAGGATATGGAGGTATTCTGAAACAAAGAAGTTCTTTAGAATCCCCCGAACAATTAGTTCGTTTTACTTCAGGAATCTGGAATTCTGCTCAAAAGAATTATTCTACTGTTAAAAAAGAAATCTTGTCTATAGTGCTATGTATCACAAAATTTCAAGATGACTTAATAAACAAAGAATTTTTATTAAGAGTTGATTGTAAATCAGCTAAAGAAATTTTACAAAAGGATGTAAAAAATCTAGTGTCAAAACAAATATTTGCTAGATGGCAAGCTCTACTATCTAGCTTTGATTTTCAAATTGATTTTATAAAAGGAGAAAATAACTCTTTACCTGATTTTCTAAGAAGAGAATTTTTACAGGGAAAAAATGAGGCCTTTCAAGCCTAATACTCCTTCGAAAGAAGGAAAACCTATGGCGAAACCATTCGTCTTACCTCCTTTAACACCGGCAAAAACCCCACAAAGACCGGTATTTGATAATAGATTTACTATGCTTGCGGACTATCCAAAATTGCCCGCTCCACCTCCCAATCCTACCAAATTAATACAATTAAGGCCAAATAGACCTTTGACTCCTGGAGCATCAAGTTCTAATATCCAAACTAAAGACAATTATACAATGAAGACCCCCGAGTCGTTTGCTCAAGCTGTTAAACCTGAATTACCTACTCCAACTACTATCCCAAAGGAAGAAAAATTTGACTTTGTAACAACTCAAATGTTACCCCTATTGGCTCTAGACAGAGAGTATGAAAATCTTGAGGTTGGAACTCTTATTAAACCTTGCTACACAAATGGCAACTTTGTTGATACAGATTGTTCTTACAAGACCAGAAAGTTTTACGAAGCTATTTTGGTAGACACAGAATCCATTGAGATTGAACATAACAGGGATGAACAAAATCCTGACTTTATAAGATATTCTCGATTCACTATCAAGAGGATTTTATCACCATTTGAATGGTATACTGATCATTTACACACTCCAGTATCTTTGTCCATGCCGCACAAGCCACAAACTTATAATTGGCATGACTACAAAGCAGCTTGATTCAATTTTATGTATCTTAGGCCAAGACACACTTGGTTTGTTAAATACTGTCCAAAAATAATTAAGTCGATTATTCCTAAATGGTTCTACGAATGGTGGAACATTTTTGGAGGAAATCTGCAGATACTACCGCAACAATTTCACATCAGGTTCACTGAGTTCCAAAGTACTACAGATATATCTACTCTCCCAGAGTATATCAAATTAAGTAAGTTCTTTATTCAGAAAAGAATTTCTTATATTATTTCTTGGAATTTCACCAAGGTAGAAATAGACAAAATACGCTTCTTAGCTAAAGAAGTAATGATTAAAGGGTGGACTCCTAAGCCAACCGGAATCAAGCCCACTATCAACCTAGCAGCAGTCAATCCTGCTAAGCAAAAGGCTTCAAAAGAAGAACTCAAAGCAAAACTCAAAAGAGCTATGGATAATCTTGAAGATTATACTGAAACTCAGATAATGCAGCTAATCAATGATGCCGCGTCATCTGGAAGCAGTAACGGGGACATGTGTGATCTTAAAGGAATCGCACAGTCATATGTGGACCCCGATTATGAATAGGATTATGGCTCTTGGAAAAAGCAGGGACCAAAGGTCGGAATTGCTTTATTCAAAGAGACGTCTTACTATTCCTAAAAGGAATCCCATGTGCTTTACTTAAAGTAATGGACCCCTGTACCGACAATCCCAAAAGAATTGGACCCCTCTATTGACAATCCATAAAGAATTGTCTCTTCAATTATTGTAAAGGAGATTCCTTATTCTATAAAAGGAAGACTCTTTCAACCTTAGAGGGCATCAGCTATTTTCCCAATACTGAAAACCTCTCTATTCCCTAAGCTTTCAATGTTTTTAATGCTTCCGTCTGTAGCTCTTCATATGTTCATATAAATAAAAATTTGTAAGTTTTTATAATTCTCTTTGTTATTCTTCTGTATAAATTTTGTCGTATTTTACTAATACAACTCCGGAGGATTACCGCCGATCCGTTATTGGTATCAGATCGGCGTTGGCAGTATACGTACCTAGCATGAGCAGCTAAGTACTTATACTGTCTGGGGCATGACAAAATTTATATTAATTTATGAACTGATTATTTAAAGTTTTGATTAAACTCTTTTAATATTTTAATATGTTAATTGATATTATGTTCTTAATCTTGTTTCTATAATTGGTGTGAGGTGTTCATTCTTCTCTAAGTGTGTGAGGTAACCGAATAATACCCGGTTCATACGTTGGCTAGCCGAATTGAATAGGTCGTCAAGCTAGGAGAGCGTTTAGACCTTGTATGGTGATCCCGTAGCCAAGATAACTCTAGAGAAAGAACCGATGTAAAACCAAAAGAACCTTCCTTAGAAACTAAGATATAGATCTTTAATATCTCTTTGCATATTATCATATTATTATTGTTTGATCATTCTTGAATTATCTGTTTATATTTAATATGATTTTGTCTATAAGTCCTTAAGACAGTATCGTTTAAAAATGGAAACCAACCAACATATTTTAAACAGTGTTAACCTATCTTCTCAAGCAACTAAGATTGCTAAACTTGAAAATGATCTTCAAAACGGGAATATACCAGAAGAACCTTTTAAAGCTATTTATCATTTAGGTAAATTTAATTTATTTGTTAATCACAATATTAAAACTTGTGAATCAACTGTTGCTATTAATAATTCTCTTGAAATTATTCGTTTGTTGAATGCTAACGATATTAATCGTTATAAAAATAAATTTAATTATTTGCATATTGGTTTGGTACAAGTTGCTGTTAAGCTCCTGTTCAGGAAAGGCTTAGATATTCCTATTTGTGTCCTCCTTAGAGATGATAGATTTCTTAATTTTGATGATTCGCTGTTAGGAGTTCTTCAAAGTAATCTAGCCGATGGCCCGGTTTACTTTAATTGTTATCCTAACTTTTCAATAGACATTAATGATCCTAATGTCATGGATTCTTTGACACTTAATGTCAAAACAAAAAATCTTAATAGCAAAGCCAATACTCGAGAGATAGCGATTATCTACAGAGTATATTATCGGCTTATGTCTACTACTCTTGCACCAAAGGCTCGAATTGAGAGCCAAAAGGGTGTAACCATGCTCATGGAGGCCAATCATGAGCATAGTTCAATATTCGTTCCTAGATTGATCAATTGGAATGACATTCTGTCTAACGACGAATGGCATTTTGATGCTATCACTCAACCTTTTTCCTCTCACTCAGAGAGATCTCGCATTGAAAGGGTTATTCAATATCCTGATGGTTCAATAGATCTTAAATTCCTTGAGAATTCTTTATCTAGAACTACTTCTAGAAGAGCGTCTTGTTTGTCTGTCCCATCAAGGATGGCTCCTCATTCGCCATCTGCTCCTTCGAGGACTGCTCCTCACCCGCCTTCTTCTTCAAAAACCCCGGAGGATGACGAAGATGAAGAAAAACTTGTTCGTAGAAACAACGACAAGGGAAAAGTTACTGGTGTGGATTTTTCGGGAAATGTACCTAAGGTTTATTATCAAGAAATCCCTGGTAGTCCTACAGCCAGTGAAATGGAACCTCCCCCAAATCCAAAGGATTTTATACCTGATCATTTAAAAATGCTCAAATCTGAAAAGAATTTTATTCCTGATCCTCAGATTTTGCAAAAATCTTGGACTCATCCTGATAACCAAATCAACAGAGATTGGTATAAGAATATTTACACTCTCAAGGAAAGAGAGAATTTTGCAAACTCTTGGATGATAGATATGAAAAGAATTGGTTGCGAAATAGACTTCTTTAAGTGGTTTGAGATGACAGGAAAAATTGAAAATCAGAAGGATTCTCTTAAAGTCATCATCAACAAATGGTATACCACTTCAAATAAAGTTATTGAAGATATCACTCCCCCTCTTGAAGGAATAAATATCCCTATTCAAGGAACTATTATAAAAGCTTCCCCTTTTAAAATCCTCTCCTCAGAAAAACCTTCTGTCATTGCTACTAATCTTGATATCAACAAGATTATAGAACAGAATAATTACACTAATCAAATTCTTCATGTCGTTTCTAGACAAATTGAAGATTCCAAAGAAAGAGCCTCTTTTTCAGGAAGGCCTGTCCCTCTATCTTCTACCAACAGCAGTCAGAAAATAGACCCAAACCCTATATTCAGAATCAATGAATTTTCCAGAGAAAATTATCCTAAGCTCAAAAATATCTTTGATATTTCTGACAATATTTTGGATAAAATTAATGAGAAACTAGCCAATTTCTCTATATCTGATAAAAGAGCTGCTTTTAGAACTTCTACCAGTACCAGTGGTAAAATACTTTCCACTATCAAGGAAAATATTGTCCAAAAACTCTCTAATGATAGATTTCATAACCGAAAAAACTATCATAAAAGACCTTCTTTCCCTGATGTCCAGTATGAAGAAAATGCTTTCCTTTCTACCTCCTCTCATGAAGGAAATAGCATAACCGAATGGAATATTGATGGTTTAGCAGAACATCAGATTTACAACAAACTCCATGAAATGGGAATAGCTATTACAGCTTATAAAATAAGAAACTCTTCTGACAGAGAAGCTTCTTCTATGATTGTTGCAGGATTCACTGGAATGTTAAAACATTGGTGGGATAATTATGTTTCTGAAGAAACTAAAGGAATTATCTACAATACTCAAGCTACTGAAATTGTTATTAAAATGGAAGGAACTAATGAAGTTCCTACAGAAGTTGTCAAAGAAGATGCTTGTGCTACACTTCTATATCATATAGCAAAGCATTTTATAGGAGAACCTAAGTTGTTTCAAGACAGAAGTCTTCAAATTCTCAACAATATCAATTGTCCTTCTTTAGATGATTTTACCTGGTATAAATATAATTTTATGCAAAAGGTAATGATCAGACCAGATTGTCATTTTGACTTTTGGAAGGAAAGATTTGTAAGTGGACTTCCACCACTCTTTGCTGACAAAGTTAGAACCAAAATCCAAGATAGGAATGATGGAAAAATTCCTTATGATCAAATGACTTATGGAGATCTTATTAGTGTTATAAACACTATTGGATTAGAACTTTGTACGGACATTAAGTTGAAGCATCAACTTAAAAAAGAAAAATCTTCGAAAAGAAGAGAATTAGGAAGTTTTTGTCAAGACTTCGGTTTTGTTTCTCTAACACCTCCTTCAAGAAAAATCAGAAAGGAGAACAGGGAAAACAAGAAAACTCATCGTAGTAAGTCTAGAAAGACTACTGAAAAAGATTACAAAAAATCTTCCAAAAAGAGAAGAAAGCATAAAGGATTTAGGAAATCCAAAGAGGATGTATGTTGGACATGTGGAAAATCTGGCCATAGAGCTAGTGAATGCAGATCTGGTAAACAGAAGAAGATCAACAGTCTAGAAATAGACGAAGCAACCAAAGAAAAACTTTTTTCTATTCTTGAAGAACCTTTGTCCGATTCTTCAAATAATTCTGATGAATATAGCGACGAAGAAAATATCAACGTCGATTATGATTCAGATTCTAGCCAATCGGGAAAAAACTGTAACTGCACAGAGGCTTTCTGTGTTTGTGATGATATTCCTCAAGTCAGAGTCCTTAGCAATGACTCTAAAGAAGCTTTCTTTGACATTATTGAACATATTAATAATGAAGAAGCTAGAAAAAAATATCTTATAGAACTTAAGAATATTATTCTCAACCAAAAGGAAAAGCCCAAAGCTCGTACTATGGTTGAACCTTTCAGCATGAAGCAAATCATGAATAGGTTTGAAAGAAATGCCGAACCTACTATTTATGATCTTCATCATGAAGTCAAAACTCTTAAAGAGGAAATCAAAGACATTAAAATCAGACTTGGGAAAGTCGAAACTGATGTCATTACTGATAAAATCCTCAAAGAGATTGCCAAACAGAATCTAGATGAAGAAACAGAAGATATCCCTGAAAAGGATAATTTAGATTATCCTCCTTTCAATATTGATCTTTCTGCCACACCTACTCCTAATATCGCGACTACCTCTTGTCCAGGTATCGATGTTATTACTTCTGTTAGACCTCAGAGTCATCATATTCCTATTAAGATTGTTATCAATAAAAATTTCGTTATTAATAAAATTGCTTTACTTGACAGTGGTGCAGATAGAAATTGCATTGTTAAAGGTATTGTTCCTACTAAGTACTTAGAAAAAAGTACTTCCAAATTATATTCTGCTACTGGTGAGTTACTCAAAATTAATTATAAGCTTTCTAAAGCTCATATTTGTAAAAATAATGTTTGTTTAACAAATGATTTCATTATTACTGAAGATATTAATGAAGATATCATTCTTGGAATACTTTTTATCACTCAGATAAAACCTTTTGTCACAAACCTAAATGGTATTACTACTTCCATTCTGGGAAAAGAATTACATTTTCCTTTTGTTAAAACTCTTTCCCAAGATGAAAGTAATTTTATCAGAGAAAAAATGGTTTTCCGAATAAACTCTTTATCTCAGCATGTTAATTTTCTCAAAGAAGAAATTAAAATTAAAAAAATAGAGCAAATTTTAAAAACCCCGGAGATGGTTACTAAAATATCCAATCTTCACAAAAAATTTGAAGATGAAATTTGCTCTGATTTTCCTAATGCTTTTTGGGAAAGAAAAAAGCATATTGTTGATTTATCTTACATTGAAGGTTTTAATGAACAAGCTATTACAACTAAGGCTAGACCTATTCAAATGAATCGTGAATTACTTGATTATTGTAAAAAGGAAATTGATAATTTGTTGAAAAATAAAATTATTAATGTTTCTAAATCTCCTTGGAGTTGCTCTGCTTTCTATGTCAACAATAGTGCTGAAAAAGAAACAGGAGCACCTAGACTTGTTATAAATTATAAACCTTTGAATGCTGTTTTAAAATGGATTAGGTACCCAATACCTAACAAAAGAGATTTGTTAAAACGAACTTATAAGGCTAATATTTACAGTAAGTTTGATATGAAGTCTGGTTTTTGGCAAATTCAAATTGCTAACAAAGATAAATATAAGACAGCTTTCAATGTCCCATTTGGACAATATGAATGGAATGTCATGCCTTTTGGACTCAAGAATGCTCCTTCTGAATTCCAAAATATCATGAATAACATTTTCAATGATTATAGTTACATGTCTATTGTCTATATTGATGATGTGCTTATCTTTTCTGATGATATTGATTCACACTTTAAGCATCTTAATACTTTCTTTAAGATTGTCAAGAACAATGGTTTAGTAGTTAGTGCCAAAAAGATTAAGCTCTTCCAGACCTCTATAAGGTTTCTTGGTCATGACCTTTATCAAGGTAGCTACAAACCTATATGTAGAGCCATTGAGTTCTCTTCTAAATTTCCTGATGAAATTATTGATAAAACCCCATTACAAAGGTTTTTAGGAAGTTTGAATTACGTTGCTGATTTTATTCCTAAGATCAGACAAACTTGTGAACCTTTATATAAAAGGCTCAAGAAAAAACCTGTTCCTTGGGGACCTAACCAAACTCAGGCTGTAATTGTTATTAAAAAACTTGTTCAGAGTCTCCCTTGTTTAGGAATCCCTAATCCTAATGATTTTATGATTGTAGAAACTGATGCTTCTGACTTAGGATATGGAGGTATTCTGAAACAAAGAAGTTCTTTAGAATCCCCCGAACAATTAGTTCGTTTTACTTCAGGAATCTGGAATTCTGCTCAAAAGAATTATTCTACTGTTAAAAAAGAAATCTTGTCTATAGTGCTATGTATCACAAAATTTCAAGCTGACTTAATAAACAAAGAATTTTTATTAAGAGTTGATTGTAAATCAGCTAAAGAAATTTTACAAAAGGATGTAAAAAATTTAGTGTCAAAACAAATATTTGCTAGATGGCAAGCTCTACTATCTAGCTTTGATTTTCAAATTGATTTTATAAAAGGAGAAAATAACTCTTTACCTGATTTTCTAAGAAGAGAATTTTTACAGGGAAAAAATGAGGCCTTTCAAGCCTAATACTCCTTCGAAAGAAGGAAAACCTATGGCGAAACCATTCGTCTTACCTCCTTTAACACCGGCAAAAACCCCACAAAGACCGGTATTTGATAATAGATTTACTATGCTTGCGGACTATCCAAAATTGCCCGCTCCACCTCCCAATCCTACCAAATTAATACAATTAAGGCCAAATAGACCTTTGACTCCTGGAGCATCAAGTTCTAATATCCAAAATAAAGACAATTATACAATGAAGACCCCCGAGTCGTTTGCTCAAGCTGTTAAACCTGAATTACCTACTCCAACTACTATCCCAAAGGAAGAAAAATTTGACTTTGTAACAACTCAAATGTTACCCCTATTGGCTCTAGACAGAGAGTATGAAAATCTTGAGGTTGGAACTCTTATTAAACCTTGCTACACAAATGGCAACTTTGTTGATACAGATTGTTCTTACAAGACCAGAAAGTTTTACGAAGCTATTTTGGTAGACACAGAATCCATTGAGATTGAACATAACAGGGATGAACAAAATCCTGACTTTATAAGATATTCTCGATTCACTATCAAGAGGATTTTATCACCATTTGAATGGTATACTGATCATTTACACACTCCAGTATCTTTGTCCATGCCGCACAAGCCACAAACTTATAATTGGCATGACTACAAAGCAGCTTGGTTCAATTTTATGTATCTTAGGCCAAGACACACTTGGTTTGTTAAATACTGTCCAAAAATAATTAAGTCGATTATTCCTAAATGGTTCTACGAATGGTGGAACATTTTTGGAGGAAATCTGCAGATACTACCACAACAATTTCACATCAGGTTCACTGAGTTCCAAAGTACTACAGATATATCTACTCTCCCAGAGTATATCAAATTATGGTGGACTCCTAAGCCAACCGGAATCAAGCCCACTATCAACCTAGCAGCAGTCAATCCTGCTAAGCAAAAGGCTTCAAAAGAAGAACTCAAAGCAAAACTCAAAAGAGCTATGGATAATCTTGAAGATTATACTGAAACTCAGATAATGCAGCTAATCAATGATGCCGCGTCATCTGGAAGCAGTAACGGGGACATGTGTGATCTTAAAGGAATCGCACAGTCATATGTGGACCCCGATTATGAATAGGATTATGGCTCTTGGAAAAAGCAGGGACCAAAGGTCGGAATTGCTTTATTCAAAGAGACGTCTTACTATTCCTAAAAGGAATCCCATGTGCTTTACTTAAAGTAATGGACCCCTGTACCGACAATCACAAAAGAATTGGACCCCTCTATTGACAATCCATAAAGAATTGTCTCTTCAATTATTGTAAAGGAGATTCCTTATTCTATA